>JASAMX010025997.1:0-57248 GCA_030248175.1 Microlaimidae sp. YZB2_3
CACACTGGGATCGTGGCTGGTGCAGTAGTACCACTGGAAAGATAAATTATTAAAATCGAATAAATTTTAAAATATGTTTGTTTTATTCGTAATATTTTAATCAGATAATTTTTTATAAATACGCACGATCGCTTAGAAAGAGCTTTTATCAGTGGACGAAAGTTGACGTCGATAAGAACTTTTTTTAAGACGCATCGTGCGTATTTATAAAAAAATATATCTGAGTTAAATATCTACGAATAAAACAAATATATTTTAAAATTTATCATTTGGTAATTTATCTCTATTGTTGTTCGTATTGCCAATTGTGAGTAATGAGAGAAGAGCTGCGTTTTTACCCGACTTTTCCCAGAAACGTAATGTTTCTAATGCGAATTTTTTGCAAACGCGTGCCTAATCGGGTGGGTTACACACCAAATTAGGGGGTTAAAATCCGAGAAACGCAAAATACCCATATCGGTTTTTGTTTTGTTTTTTTGGAGTGCATTTTATATTTTTTGCATTTCATTCCCCCTCCAACCCCTCCCCGTTTCCATGTATTATTGGCAGAATTATTGTAGAATTTTTTTGTTTTGTGAATTATATTATAATCGACAGGAAAGCATTACACGTACTCCGCGATGGATTTTTTGGCCATTTAAGTTTTTTATTGTAAAAATTATTGACTTATAACTTTTTCGACCTCTTTTGAATATAATTTTTCGAAAAATTGTAATACGCTAGGTTTTAATTTTAATGAGGATCTGTGAAAATTGCAAATTTGTATAGATAAGAAAGGTGTGACAAGCACACAAACAAAAACTCTTTAGATTTTGTTGGTAAATTTACTTAACTATAAATCCAAAAAAATTATTTAATTTGCCACAATAATTCAAAAGCTTTATTATAATTTTTAACCTCTATTTCATTAACTTTTTTGCTATTATTAATTGTCATTACTATTAAAGGAACGTTATTTAACCGAGCGTTACAGCACTTTATACGCCGCTTGGAAGAAAAAAGTGGAGAAGGCAGAACGTCATCCCAAACGATTGTAAGATTTATTGTTGTTTTATTCCATTAACATACAAACAATTCTACACTAATAGGAAATAGTTATTTAACTGAAAATCTGGGGTGGTATTGCTGAAGGTTTAATCCGACTTAAAGTCAATTTGGAGATTAGCGATTGTATATAACACACAGTAAACATACTAACAGTATTGATTGAATAATCTCGGTTAACGGAGTTTATAGATTTACTGTCAAATTAAATCGTCATTAATCCGAGATTAGCGGGAAAACCCGCAAATTTTTAATCCACCTCCGGAGGTGGTTTAAAGATTTGCATAAATTAACAATTTAATATTGGTTAGTGACGATCTAATCCGAGATTAAACCTAATATTAGATTAAATTTGTTAAACTGAATCTATCTAATCGATACCTGCTAGTATCTTTACTGTGTGTCGACAATCGCTAATCTCAATCAACTTTGAGACAGATTAAACCTTCAGCATACCACCCGAGGTATTGAATATGGAATTTTGTTTATAATATTTTAAATAAAATCTTAAGGTCTCTCCGGACAGTTTTCTTAAGTATGGAAAATCGCGATTTTTGGCATACGAGATCTCGTGAAATACAGTAATATTTCACTAAAAAATTTATATGAGTGTTAAAAAGGCAGAAATATCACGATTATAAAGTAAACATTCATTATATTATTGTAAGTAATTGAAATAATTGATATTAAAAATCAAATTGCAATGAAATTTTTTAAAACCCTTAAAAATAATTACTGCACACTATTTATTAAAAAAATACTTTCAATAGAGAGACACAGTTACCCTCTTTTACGTACGTAAAAATTAAACTGAATATTGTTGTATTTATGGTTTAATATACAATTTTCCGTAAAAAATGGGGGTTAATTTGTCAAGATTTCTGTAAAAACTTGCGATTTAATTTAATTTGGTAAAATTTAAAGTTCTAAATAGTATATTTCTATTGAAATTTATAATTTTTGGAAGGCCATAATATTCTTTGTATTTTTTTAACGCATAAATAGTCGTCTGTCGTGCGTTTTATCGATTTATTTCAGAGGGTTTTTTATAAATCGCTTTTAGAGTTTATCATCCTATAGTAGCAGTGGCATAATCGGTTAACGTGTCGTCAAACTTTTGAAAGGCCCCGAGATCAGATTCCCACATAAAACAGATTTGGCCACAAATTTTTTTTTGATTTTAATAATGTTTTTTTTTAATTTTAAAAATTTATTTCACATAAATTCAAAAAATATCATTATTGTAAACAGGATTTGTGGTCTGCTTTTCGCCAATTAGTCAAATTTTCGTCATTTGAATGTCTTAAAATATTATAATACTCAAAAGTATAATAATTCAAAAATAAATTGTATGTAAATAAAAATGGGTAATTTTTGCTCTTTATTGCAATTGGTTTACTACTGAACGCTCTGCAATAAAAACTGTCAGAAAACCTTAAGCATTAATTGCAATATTTTAATATTTAATTTTGTATTACAATATTTTACCTTTTATTTTTGGGTTATGCAGTATTTTATTTCATTTTGCTCTTTTATCAGCTTTTAATAATAAGGCAAAATGATTAATAAAGTACACAAATTTTAAAAATCATAATGACAGCCATAATTAGAAAAGAAAAACATAATTAGAAAAGAAAAAATAATAAAAAATACTAAATGTTATTATAAAGAAACTTATATATTATTTTGATATAATTTTAAATGTTTATTTTAACAATTTTTAGAGAAAAAAGCAGCAAAAAATCAAGAATTGTTTGAAAAAGTGTTTCCAGAATTAAAAAAATCTCGCGAAGACCGAGAAAAAATGGCTCGTTTGGAACTGCGAAACTGCACAAGGTATTACTACACGAAGTGAAGCCATAGAGGACAACATGGATTTGGTTAACGAACAAGAGGTTGGTGATTAAGTAGCACATAAAAATAATTTAAATTAATAATATTTTCTTTTTATTCTCAATTTTATTTTTTCTGAATGGTTCCTAATGTTACAACTGGCTGACTGATAAAAATTAAAAATTTGATGATTCAAAAATTAATTACAAAAAAACCTTTTTGAAAAACACAAAAACTGATTTTAGTTGTATAGTCAAATTAAATACTTAGCATTTTTTTTAGGATGAGGACCGAAAATTACGGCATCAGAGCAGTTATTCCTCCTATGATGCTAGACGCCCGAACTAGAACCAGACTGCGCTACGTGAACAACAATGGTTTGGTCAGAGAGCCAAAACTGGAACACAACTTCAGGTTTGTTGTTTCTTTGATTTCATGTAAGATAATAATTCTCTGGGGAACCGCCACACAGAAATGTGAATTTTTCGGTGCTTTCAAAATTAGGACTTTTAAAAAAACCGGCGGACCCTAGCATCTGAGACCATGTTTTACTAATCATCGATGTCCAACCTACTAAAGCGTGGGCGGGAAGCGTACCCTGGAGTGAAGGCCTAAATCTCACTAGATGATGTTGTCGTCGTTAAACGGCTAGGAGAAAGCGTGACGGAAATCCCTGCAAAATCATCGCTGACAAGTCTGTTGAGTTCTGCCGCTCCTAATTAAGATCATGGATCAGAAGGTTAAGTTTAACATTTTCCAGCAAAGGAACAGCGAACAATCACGGAACTGAAGCAGAATCCTACAGCAAACACAATAAGAAGGTGCATACTCCAGGAGTTTAAATTTCAAAAAGTGCTTAAGGGGTATTTTAAAATCGCTAAAATATGCTTTAAAATGGTAAGAAAGCGAATAGAGAGTAAAAATAAGCCGTGTGGTAAAAAAAACTATTACATTTTGTTTGTTAAATTCACCAAAAAAAGAAAAAAATTGAAATTGTTTGAAATTGATAGAGATGAAGGGGTCAGGGTTAGGACAGGGGGCTGTAAAGAGAGGGTATGCCAAAAATGGGCACCTTTTCCTTCGGACACCTATGTTGCTAACTTTAGTAGGTTGTAGCATATGCTAATTTCTACAAAAATATTTTTTTGAATTGAATTGTTTTAGTAACTTATACTGTGCGTTACAATAATGAATTATGTATTACAAAATGTCTCAGTTGAGATAAAAAAAATTTTAGGTTAGACAACTTTCAATTGACATGGACTGACGACGAAAAACGTGTGTTCAGAGAAAAGCTTTATATTCATGGAAAGAATTTTGCCGCCGTGGCCTTTTTTCTGGAAAGAAAAGTAAGATTAAGTAGTAGTTAATATTATAATTGTCTTCATGTTTCAGAAATCCCATTTTTGGCCTTTTTAATACTGGTTATGTTCCTGGTGAGTTAACGCAAATTATCGAAGGTTATCGGTACTTTGAACATTCAGTGAGATATTACTAACCCCACTTTTTATTCTAGATAGGTTAAGCTTTTGTTTTACTCATTTTTGCAGCAAAACATATTAAAAATTGTTCTGATTTTTTTCTATTCTGAAAACTTCTTCGATTTTGTCTTTAATTATTCAAAAGATTTTAATGGTATATTTTTAAAAAAATTAATATCGGTTCTGGTCAATTAACAACAAAATTACAAATTCAAAACGATTAACATTAATAGCATATTAACAACAAAATTACAAATTCAAAACGATTAACATTAATAGCATTCGGTTTGAACTGTTTTTTTTTGTTTTTTTGTGCAAGAAATTTGATGGTTTATTGAATGATTGTTTGTTTTTAGACAACCAGAGACTGTGTTAAATATTACTACCTTACAAAGAAGCGAGAAAACTACAAACAACAGTTGCGTAAGCTGTACAGAGGACGAAGAGGAAAATTCTATAGACCACCCATGGTATTTATTGCACTTACCCCCACCCCTCCTAGAAAAAACTACGGGGCCCACCTTCCCCCAGAATTTTTTTTTATTTTGGCACTCTACCACCCTAGGAATCGCAAACTACCACCTCTCCCCCAGCCTATTTGGTGTATAAAATCCTATATTAAAGCTAAAAAAACTTGAATCAATGATCTAAAATAACTTTGTTTGGAAATCAGACCCCTCCTGAGCATTCTCTAGATTTCATACTAGTCTACCCCGGGTAAGACCCCCCCCGCTTAAAAAGCTAGGGGGTACGGCCCCCTGCACCCCCCTCCTAGCTTTAAAAGTGCCATTCGCACGAAGTAGTCACCCCCTAGCTTGCCGGTCCATGCTTATGTACGTTTTTAACCCGTTCCAGTAATTAGATTTTCCTTTAGTTACAACCGTGAAACCTTCGTACGACTTGGCACTTCCATCATACCTAATTTTTTCTCGAGTAGTGCCCAGTGAACTTACAATTTGAAATGGTTAAAGTTTTACGGTAACAATATTCAGATTTTTCTGATTATTGTATTGCATAGGATATTTCATGTTGCAAAAATTTACACATGATACCGTACAGTTTTACCATTTTATTTTAGATCGTGGACTGGGCACTATTCGCGCACAAAAAATTATGTATGACGGAAGTACGACCTAGGTCATTCGTACAGTTTACGCGTTAAGGTTTACCTACGACATTTGTCATACGAAAATGCCACCACTGTGAGACGAAGTTTTCACCTTTGTTGTACAAAGGTTTCACGGTTGCAACGGGGAAAAGGCCATCACGGGAACGGGTGAATGTTAGATTTTTAGTAAATTGATCAGGAAGTATAACAACATTATTAAAAATTTTTTACACATATTTAAGAAAATAAATTTAAATCTTAAACTGTAAAACTGGTTATAGTTTGTTGTGTTAGGTAGGTACGCAAACCAAGCAGCCAACCAAAGCCACCAAGGTACGCTCGTGTGTTTTTTTTTTATCTGAAGGTTTTATTGTAGTTCTTTCAATATATAGAAATTAAATTAATATGCCGAGAAGAGAGGGTGCAGGAAATGAGGAAAAAAATGATGCAGCTAACAGCGAAGAAGGTTCCAGTAATTCGCAAGGGTCTATATATATTTATTAGAGAGCACGCACGATCCATGCAGCTAATGGGAGGGGTGGGTATCCCTGGTAAATCATCGCATTTTCTAAGTTGAGAGGGGCATAGACAAATCTGGTCACCGGTGGCAGGGGGAGGTTTTTACTTTGTTTAAATGACATTTCAAAATCTGGGAGTAGGTTCGTATTGTAGGGGAAGTTCGACCATCAGCATTTTTTGTGTGTTTATAACTTTAGTTATTTTACAATGAAAATTTAATTGTATAGTTAATAATTTGTGCTTTATTTAGAGCATTAAATGTTACAGCCTAATCATCGAAAAACAAAAGTTCATTTCATTAAAAAAACTTCTCTGTGTGTCACAAAATACTGTCCCTAATAAATTCGGGTTTAATCCCCCCTTCCCTCACTCCGTTCCAACGTGTCCACAGTCAAATGTATGGGGAGTCATCTCTGAAAAAATTTTGAACGTTGAACGTATTGACACCCCACCCATAGGTGGGCATGGGGGGGTTGGGGAGGACCCCCTAATATTTCAAATTTCGCTGACACCCCCCCTCTCTAAATTTGGGGTGCCCGTGGACGGTAGGATTCCCATACGCGGCCCAAAATTCAATTTGAGCGACCCTTAAGTAAAATACACTTATAAAACATCTTCATACTCTAAATTGGACCCTTAGACTTGATTTTTGTGGCTATTTTTGAGATCTGAGCTTTTTATTAAAAGTTATAAGCCGATTTATACCCGAAAATTGCCCTATTTTGGCATGTACAATTTATGTTATTAAGAAATTTTTTTTATTAAGCCTTCAATTAAATTAATCTTATTTTTTTCGTATTACCAAGTGTCTGGCAGTTACAAATATACTTTTATTTTTTCATGGTAACAACCAATTTTTTATAGTAACCGTTCAAATACCCATCAAATTTTAGTTGTGATAAAATTCACAATTTTGAAAAACAATTTATTTTAATAAAAATCAATTATATTACAATTTGGTTTAATTTTTAGGTTTTGCTTAAGCTTAGGAACAATAATTGGGTGAAAAACTAAGTTTAAATTAGCGTTTAAAGCAAAAAATGTTGTCCATGTTTTTGGTGGTCCATGTAATTTTCGATTTTTTAATTTTTTTTTAAAATTTTTGAGTTTTTTAAACTTCTAGCATTGTTAAAACTTAGTTTTTAATTTAATTTGTCTGTTTACAATTTTTTTTACTAACATTATAAATTGCATATGCTGAAAAAGGTCATTTTTCGGGTATAAATTAGGTCATAACTCTTTTCGATAAGCCCAAATCTTAAAAATAACTATCAAAACGAAGTCTGCGTGTTTAATTTAGAGTACAAAATGTTACTGTATGTGTATTTTACTTAAGGATCGGTCAAATCGAATTTTGGGACGCGTATGGGAATCGTACCCCCGGGGACACCCCCCCCCTCCCCAAATTCGCCTCCTGGAGAAAAATTTTTAAGCGTTATAAAAGGACAAACAATTTTCCCGCGAAAAATTTGGAAACAAAAAACAAAGTAACACAAATTTGGAAGTGGAGACCAATTAAAACATTAAAAATGGGGTGGGTCTAGCGTGGTCATACCAAGATTACTTAATACAAAACAAAGTACTACAAATTTGCAAGTGGAGACTATATAATTAATGGAGCGTTGAGCGAATCGCGAGAAAATTTTTTTAAAATGGTCGTTCTAGACCCCCAAATTTTTATCCTTGGCGACCCAAAAGGGGGGTCTAACTCTAAATTTTTCCCTTTGCCGACCCAAAAGGGGGGTCTAGACCCTCCTGGCTACGCCCATGCATGTATATAATCTTTAATTAAATATAAGATTATGGATTAAAAAGTTTGTGATACTTGACTTTATAATCAAGACAATAAAATTAGTATTCTATTATTACGTAATTATTAAAAAAAACTATGATTTCTAATCTGATTATAAGAATATATAAACACAATATTATTAAAAGAATTAAAAAATAAAATTAGTAAGTTGCAATAAGGTCTTATTTTAATTTTACATAGTTTTTAACCATTTATAAGCTTGTTTTACTTTGTTTTACGCGTTTTAAGTCCACTTTAAGGCAGCGCAGAAATATTGCTACACCCACCCCCCTCAAAATTTGGATCTTGCCAGACACCACCCTAAAATTTGACCCCCCCCCCCTCTTATCCCCCCTCCGAAATTCGAGTGGCTGCCCACCTATGGCCTTACGCCCACCTTCTTTCCAAAATATATCTTGGCGCTCCCCTTAAGTTTTAACAGAGCTAAAATTGTATTTTTTTTGGGAAATAAGGCCATGTATACCTGATTTTAATTTTAGAACAAGAGCACTTCTGCATCTTGTGCAAAAGCAAAATCGACGCTTCGGTCAATCCTGGTCGCGTCCTTACCCGCGGGGTCTATGAGCACTACGGCCTCCATCCCCAAGAGACAAATCCCCAGGACGTCCGTGTGTGCCAGAAATGCCGCATGGGCTGTCTCAAAAAGAAGTATCTCAAGTAAAAAACCATTTTACGTTGTGTTTTACTTTTAATTGTTTAATTGTTAAAGACAGAATGAAATAATTATGCATGAATCGCCCTGTAGCATTGCAATTTTAATTTTCAGTTTCAGACACGAGAAGCCATAAAAAGTTATTTTATCTTTAAAAATAATAATTATATATAAAAATATACTAGCAACATAAAAGGCTGGTTCGCACTGGAATGGCTGCTGAAAAGTCACGCACCGCACACACCATTTACACCGCAGCAACAATGACGGTGTAATGATGTAAACACGCTCGGAACTCGTGATTTTTCAGCTCCAGTTTCGGTGTGAACCAGCCTAAACTCCTAGTATCCTTAGCTTTAGAATTGCTTTTCTCATGTAAACTATACTGAGACCGGGGTGGGCCCACTGAACGCTCTTGAACTAGGTTCTTTGCTAATACCTTAATAATAATAACGTTTTTATTTTTTAAAAATCTCATCGTATTTTTTGATAAATTGCTTAATAATTGTATAAAATCGTCGAAAGAGACGCGGCAACGAACCCAACTGCCCGTTTTTTTTTCAAAATTAAAAACAGTTCAACGAAAAATTATTCGCACTTAATCTTAACAGCATCAACCGAATAATATTTTAGAAGCGCGTATATTTATTTCAAATACAATATATGAAAACATTGCATTGGGGCACTGAACAAAAACGCAACAAAAATTACATTACGATTCTGTAATTTCATAATGTAATTGATTGAAAATAATGATTGTACGGTTTCAGCTGTCCGGTGGGTACGTGTACAACGGCCAGACGCCGTGTCAAACCCAACCGCCCCCTTCCACCCAAAATGAAAGAGTTGACTGCTGAGCAGCGGACTGCAGTCCTCTCGGAGCTCCGGATCCCAGAGGATGCCACCAAGTGCTGCAACGGCTGTCACAAAAGAATCTCCCGCAAAGTGGAGGCTGTGCTCACTGGGAAAGAGGAGGAGGAACCAGCACCCTTCCAGGAAGGCGACGGTAAAAACACAACTTGTTTATACCACAGTATAATAAAAGGCGAGAACGGGACGGAGTCTCGACTTCCCTCTTTCCTTATTCCAAAATTTAATTATTTTTTTACCCCAGATTGTCCTTTCTTATAAAACCAGAAGAGAGGGAATACGGCCTCCCTCCCGGTAAAAACTTAGATTTCAAACTATTATTTATCCTTGTGTAAGTAACTCATTTTCCAAAAACAAATTTTCGTTAATACTCATTCTATTGTTAAATTTTAAATATTGAATGTTCAACTTAAACATATAGGTTAGTTTTAAAACATACAAAAAATGCCGCGCTGAAATTTTATTGGAAAAAACTAATCTTTTTTTAAGATTACGGTTAAAGAGATATACAAGTATTTTATCAAAACACGGCAGAACGCTTTTTTGTTTTGCGGGCTAATTATATGTTTAACAACAGGATTTTCAAGTTCCAAAAAAAAAGAATATTTACAGAATATTCTTTTACTCAGTTTTTAAAACAGCAGGAAAATATATTTATATTGAGTTTTTTTTTTTTTGATTGTATACTGTATTAGTAGTTCGCAGCACTGTAGGCCAAAATGTAATCAAGAGTTTTAGCTACAGGCTAGAATAATGTTTTTTGTAGTGTTGTTATATTTTGATTATTATTTCTGTTCATTAGAATCTCAAACTTCGTGGACAACCGAGGAGAGAAAACAAGCCAAAGCTGACGCTGAAGCAAAAGTCGTGGCCAAGGTAAATTAATTTAAAAATACAACTAAACATATTTCATAGGTTACAATAGCATCTTAAGTTTTACTTTAAAAAAGCAAAACATTAACAGAAAAAAAAATTATTTTTGTGCAAAAAATAATTCAAAGTGTTTGATATAAAAATTTAAATTTCAAATTTTTGATTTCTGACTGTTGTTTATTGCCTTCTGAATGTCGGTACACCAATGATAATGGCAAAAATTGGTTAATTTTTTTCAGTAAATTTTTTTGCTGAATATTATTAATCCCTCCCAAGTAGAGTATAGTATAAGAAGACAAAACTGAATTAAACGCTTGTTGGAAGTAGGGATAATCTCGGCATCTCCGTTCATAGCCACTAGTACTAGACCCTGTCAGCTTACTGTTATTTAATTGTGGTCTTCATTTAAAAATTTGACTGTTTTATTGCCTAATTTAACAAAAACAACATCTTTACGGAAACTTATCAAATAATAAGTGGCCCTTCCCATCAGAGATGAGAATGAATTCATTTCGACTATTATTTATTAATAATAGTTTTGTGTTTTAAAGTATAATTTTTAATAATAATAATATTACATTAATAGGTCCCGGGAATAGAATCGGAAGACGAGGACAATTCTGAGGATGATTTGAACGCGTTAGGCGGTACCGAAGAGGTTGATAGCCCCGCTCTCAGTCCTAAAGGTCAACCAGCTGCAGAAGATAGCCAACAGGGGGCCGAATCAGAGATCACAGTGCCAAAAATCGAACCTGCTTCTGGTAAAATATTTTTTTTATTTTACTATTAATGTGAGGTATAGATTTTATTGTGTGGTTGTTTTATAAATAGGACCTTATATAATTGTGTCTGTTTGTTATAAATAAAATCAAAAATGGTGGTCGTAAGTGTAACGTTTACCACGTCTAAGTGGGGTATTGTGATTGAAATTAAGTTACTGTTATAAGTCCTTGATTCAGACAGTTTTGGTAAAAGAAGAATCAAAACAAGTTATTTCGCATTTTTCCTTCCTGTAAAATTACAAAAGAAAAAATGCGTAATTTTGTTTCTATTGCAGAAGATGTTAAGCCGGATGTGAAAGCGGAAATAATTCCCAAGACGGAAATCAAAAAAGAAACGGAGGAGGCGGGGCAGTCATTCGCGGGACCCCCGCAACGCTTCCGACACTCCGAGCGGAAATTGAGTCGATCCCAGGAGAGCGTGAGGAGCAGCGGTGGGGAATCCAACGCCACTCTCAGGTTAGCCATTTTTTCTTAGTCCAGACCTGTGCACTGATCCCCGGGGGTTTTATTGGGGGAAATTTCAAAAGGGGGGCAACTTTTTTAAAACGGGGGAGAGCAAGCAAGGAAGAAAGTACAAAAAAGGAGAAAAAAGAAGGAAAAAAGGACAAAAAAGGCGAAAAAAAGGTAAAAATAGGTCTAAAATGGCTTTAAATGCATTGAAATAGGCTAAAAACTGCAAAAATTTCGCGATGATGGCGTCATAATAGGTAAAAATTGGCGTCATAATTTTTGGGTACTTTTTCATTTTTGGGCGGGGGGGCAAATCCTCCAATAAAGCGGGGGGGAGGTTTTTCAGACCGTTCACAGGTCTGCTAGTCGGTTTTTTATGTCGACTGGTGGACTTTTGAACTCCGTCGACTTCGGACTAGGACCGTTTTTCACACAGACTAATATGCATGAAAAAGATTCCCGGTCCGAAGTGGACAGGGTTAAAATTTTATGAATGCCACCGCCGTATCCAAGATTTTATTTGAGGGATGATATGCTTATAGGTGAAAATATTTGTCTCGAGAAGGTATGCGGGGCTGTAGCTAGGGGCGTAGGTAGAGCACACTTAGAGTGTCTTGGATTTTAATAATTTTTTGTGAAAACCTTTCCCCGAGCTCAATAGCCCACAAAAATTTTTTAAACAAAATATCTCCAGTGGTTCAGGAGTAATGACCCCCAAAAAGGGCATTTTTTGACAATTCTGTACATGACAAATTGCTCAATGGGTATAGCGATTTTTGTTACAAATTATGCACTCAAAGAAAGCGGCTATTTTCTACTTTAATAATTTGATACTTTGATCGTAAAGATTGGTGTATTATTTGTCGAGATATTGCGTTTCTCGTACAAAAAACACTTAATTTTTTCGCTGAAAACACGAAGTGAAGAAAAGAAAGGTTGAGCAAACTTCACAAAATCACTGCCGTCGTTTGGTGTTTTTAACAAAAAAATCACGAGTTTTTTGTACGGGAAACGCAATATTTCGACAAATACTTTAAATATATCGCAGGAAAACTTTTATGGAAAAAATATTATTTTCTCAATTTTTTTTGTAAAAACCCTTAAAAAATTTTTGCTTCTTCTGAATTCGAGGGGGATATATCCATACATACATGGGCACGGGGGGTTAGCCCCCCAAATTCTGAGAAGGGGGGTTACCTTCCCCCCCACTCAGAAGTGGGGGGAGAAAAGGTTAACCCCACCCCCCAATTTTGGAAAAATGTAGAAAAAAATGTTTTTAAAATGACTCAAACTTAAGTTTTGAGGTCAAAATGAAAGTAAAAAGCTCAAAAATGCACCCCTTCTCCCCACTCCGGACTAACTTGCCCATGCATGAATATATTCCCCCATCCCCCCTAGATACGGCCCTGAATGCGAATGCCAACCAGACCTAGTTTTTACCTTTTTTTCGCCTTTTTTGTCCTTTTTTCTTTCTCTCCTATTTTGTACTTTCTTCCCTGCTTGCTCTCCCCCGTGTTAAAAAAGGTGCCCCCCCTTTTGAAATTCCCCCCACTAAAACCCCCGGGGATGAGTGCACCGGTCTGGACTAGAAAAAAAAATGGCTAACCTGATAGTGGCGTTGGATTCCCCACCGCTGCTTCTTACGCTCCTGGATCGACTCAATTTCCGCTCGGAGTGTCGGAAGCGTTGCGGGGGTCCCGCGATGACCGCCCCGCCTCCTCCGTTTCTTTTTTGATCTCCGTCTCTCGGAATTATTTCGTCTTCAACATCCGGCTTAACATCTTCTGCAATAGAAACAAAATTACGCATTTTTTCTTTTGTAATTTTACAGGAAGGAAGACTGCGAAATAACTTGTTTTGATTCTTCTTTTACCAAAACTGTCTGAATCAAGGACTTATAACAGTAACTTAATTTCAATCACAATACCCCACTAGACGTGGGAAACGTTACACTTACGACCACCATTTTTGATTTTATTTATAACAAACAGACACAATTATATAAGGTCCTATTTATAAAACAACCACACAATAAAATCTATACCTCACATTAATAGTAAAATAAAAAAAATTTTACCAGAAGCAGGTTCGATTTTTGGCACTGTGATCTTGATTGGCCCCCTGTTGGCATCTTTTGCAGCTGGTTGACCTTTAGGACTGAGAGCGGGGCTATCAACCTCTTCGGTACCGCCTAACGCGTTCAAATCATCCTAGAATTGTCCTCGTCTTCCGATTCTATTCCCGGGACCTATTAATGTAATATTATTATTATTAAAAATTATACTTTAAAACACAAAACTATTATTAATAAATAATAGTCGAAATGAATTCATTCTCATCTCTGATGGGAAGGGCCACTTATTATTTGATAAGTTTCCGTAAAGATGTTGTTTTTGTTAAATTAGGCAATAAAACAGTCAAATTTTTAAATGAAGACCACAATTAAATAACAGTAAGCTGACAGGGTCTAGTACTAGTGGCTATGAACGGAGATGCCGAGATTATCCCTACTTCCAACAAGCGTTTAATTCAGTTTTGTCTTCTTATACTATACTCTACTTGGGAGGGATTAATAATATTCAGCAAAAAAATTTACTGAAAAAAATTAACCAATTTTTGCCATTATCATTGGTGTACCGACATTCAGAAGGCAATAAACAACAGTCAGAAATCAAAAATTTGAAATTTAAATTTTTATATCAAACACTTTGAATTATTTTTTGCACAAAAATAATTTTTTTTTCTGTTAATGTTTTGCTTTTTTAAAGTAAAACTTAAGATGCTATTGTAACCTATGAAATATGTTTAGTTGTATTTTTAAATTAATTTACCTTGGCCACGACTTTTGCTTCAGCGTCAGCTTTGGCTTGTTTTCTCTCCTCGGTTGTCCACGAAGTTTGAGATTCTAATGAACAGAAATAATAATCAAAATATAACAACACTACAAAAAAACATTATTCTAGCCTGTAGCTAAAACTCTTAATTACATTTTGGCCCACAGTGCTGCGAACTACTAATACAGTATACAATCAAAAAAAAACTTAATATAAATATATTTTCCTGCTGTTTTAAAAACTGAGTAAAAGAATATTCTGTAAATATTCTTTTTTTTTGGAACTTGAAAATCCTGTTGTTAAACATATAATTAGCCCGCAAAACGAAAAAAGCGTTCTGCCGTGTTTTGATAAAATACTTGTATATCTCTTTAACCGTAATCTTAAAAAAAGATTAGTTTTTTCCAATAAAATTTCAGCGCGGCATTTTTTGTATGTTTTAAAACTAACCTATATGTTTAAGTTGAACATTCAATATTTAAAATTTAACAATAGAATGAGTATTAACGAAAATTTGTTTTTGGAAAATGAGTTACTTACACAAGGATAAATAATAGTTTGAAATCTAGGTTTTTACCGGGAGGGAGGCCGTATTCCCTCTCTTCTGGTTTTATAAGAAAGAACAATCTGGGGTAAAAAAATAATTAAATTTTGGAATAAGGAAAGAGGGAAGTCGAGACTCCGTCCCGTTCTCGCCTTTTATTATACTGTGGTATAAACAAGTTGTGTTTTTACCGTCGCCTTCCTGGAAGGGTGCTGGTTCCTCCTCCTCTTTCCCAGTGAGCACAGCCTCCACTTTGCGGGAGATTCTTTTGTGACAGCCGTTGCAGCACTTGGTGGCATCCTCTGGGATCCGGAGCTCCGAGAGGACTGCAGTCCGCTGCTCAGCAGTCAACTCTTTCATTTTGGGTGGAAGGGGGCGGTTGGGTTTGACACGGCGTCTGGCCGTTGTACACGTACCCACTGGACAGCTGAAACCGTACAATCATTATTTTCAATCAATTACATTATGAAATTACAGAATCGTAATGTAATTTTTGTTGCGTTTTTGTTCAGTGCCCCAATGCAATGTTTTCATATATTGTATTTGAAATAAATATACGCGCTTCTAAAATATTATTCGGTTGATGCTGTTAAGATTAAGTGCGAATAATTTTTCGTTGAACTGTTTTTAATTTTGAAAAAAAAAACGGGCAGTTGGGTTCGTTGCCGCGTCTCTTTCGACGATTTTATACAATTATTAAGCAATTTATCAAAAAATACGATGAGATTTTTAAAAAATAAAAACGTTATTATTATTAAGGTATTAGCAAAGAACCTAGTTCAAGAGCGTTCAGTGGGCCCACCCCGGTCTCAGTATAGTTTACATGAGAAAAGCAATTCTAAAGCTAAGGATACTAGGAGTTTAGGCTGGTTCACACCGAAGCTGGAGCTGAAAAATCACGAGTTCCGAGCGTGTTTACATCATTACACCGTCATTGTTGCTGCGGTGTAAATGGTGTGTGCGGTGCGTGACTTTTCAGCAGCCAGTGCGAACCAGCCTTTTATGTTGCTAGTATATTTTTATATTTAATTATTATTTTTAAAGATAAAATAACTTTTTATGGCTTCTCGTGTCTGAAACTGAAAATTAAAATTGCAATGCTACAGGGCGATTCATGCATAATTATTTCATTCTGTCTTTAACAATTAAACAATTAAAAGTAAAACACAACGTAAAATGGTTTTTTACTTGAGATACTTCTTTTTGAGACAGCCCATGCGGCATTTCTGGCACACACGGACGTCCTGGGGATTTGTCTCTTGGGGATGGAGGCCGTAGTGCTCATAGACCCCGCGGGTAAGGACGCGACCAGGATTGACCGAAGCGTCGATTTTGCTTTTGCACAAGATGCAGAAGTGCTCTTGTTCTAAAATTAAAATCAGGTATACATGGCCTTATTTCCCAAAAAAAAATACAATTTTAGCTCTGTTAAAACTTAAGGGGAGCGCCAAGATATATTTTGGAAAGAAGGTGGGCGTAAGGCCATAGGTGGGCAGCCACTTGAATTTCGGAGGGGGGATAAGTGGGGGGGGGTCAAATTTTAGGGTGGTGTCTGGCAAGATCCAAATTTTGAGGGGGGTGGGTGTAGCAATATTTCCGCGCTGCCTTAAAATGGACTTAAAACGCGTAAAACAACGTAAAACAAGCTTATAAATGGTTTAAAACTATGTAAAATTAAAATAAGACCTTATTGCAACTTACTAATTTTATTTTTTAATTCTTTTAATAATATTGTGTTTATATATTCTTATAATCAGATTAGAAATCATAGTTTTTTTTAATAATTACGTAATAATATAGAATACTAATTTTATTGTCTTGATTATAAAGTCAAGTATCACAAACTTTTTAATCCATAATCTTATATTTAATTAAAGATTATATACATGCATGGGCGTAGCCAGGAGGGTCTAGACCCCCTTTTTGGGTCGGCAAAGGGAAAAATTTAGAGTTGAGACCCCCCTTTTGGGTCGCCAAGGATAAAAATTTGGGGGTCTAGAACGACCATTTTTAAAAAATTTTCTCGCGATTCGCTCAACGCTCCATTAATTATATAGTCTCCACTTGCAAATTTGTAGTACTTTGTTTTGTATTAAGTAATCTTGGTATGACCACGCTAGACCCACCCCATTTTTAATGTTTTAATTGGTCTCCACTTCCAAATTTGTGTTACTTTGTTTTTTGTTTCCAAATTTTTCGCGGGAAAATTGTTTGTCCTTTTATAACGCTTAAAAATTTTTCTCCAGGAGGCGAATTTGGGGAAGAGGGGGGTGTCCCCGGGGGTACGATTCCCATACGCGTCCCAAAATTCGATTTGACCGATCCTTAAGTAAAATACACATACAGTAACATTTTGTACACTAAATTGAACACGCAGACTTCGTTTTGATAGTTATTTTTAAGATTTGGGCTTATCGAAAAGAGTTAGGACCTAATTTATACCCGAAAAATGACCTTTTTCAGCATATGCAATTTATAATGTTAGTAAAAAAAATTGTAAACAGACAAATTAAATTAAAAACTAAGTTTTAACAATGCTAGAAGTTTAAAAAACTCAAAAATTTAAAAAAAAATAAATTAAAAAATCGAAAATTACATGGACCACCAAAAACATGGACAACATTTTTTGCTTTAAACGCTAATTTAAACTTAGTTTTTCACCCAATTATTGTTCCTAAGCTTAAGCAAAACCTAAAAATTAAACAAAATTGTAATATAATTGATTTTTATTAAAATAAATTGTTTTTCAAAATTGTGAATTTTATCACAACTAAAATTTGATGGGTATTTGAACGGTTACTATAAAAAATTGGTTGTTACCATGAAAAAAATAAAAGTATATTTGTAACTGCCAGACACTTGGTAATACGAAAAAAATAAGATTAATTTAATTGAAGGCTTAATAAAAAAAATTTCTTAATAACATAAATTGTACATGCCAAAATAGGGCAATTTTCGGGTATAAATCGGCGTATAACTTTTAATAAAAAGCTCAAATCTCAAAAATAGCCACAAAAATCAAGTCTAAGGGTCCAATTTAGAGTATGAAGATGTTTTATAAGTGTATTTTACTTAAGGGTCGCTCAAATTGAATTTTGGGCCGCGTATGGGAATCCTACCGTCCACGGGCACCCCAAATTTAGAGAGGGGGGGTGTCAGCGAAATTTGAAATATTAGGGGGTCCTCCCCAACCCCCCCCATGCCCACCTATGGGTGGGGTGTCAGTACGTTCAACGTTCAAAATTTTTTCAGAGATGACTCCCCATACATTTGACTGTGGACACGTTGGAACGGAGTGAGGGAAGGGGGGATTAAACCCGAATTTATTAGGGACAGTATTTTGTGACACACAGAGAAAGTTTTTTTTAATGAAATGAACTTTTGTTTTTCGAATGATTAGGCTGTAACATTTAATGCTCTAAATAAAGCACAAATTATTAACTATACAATTGAAATTTCATTGTAAAATAACTAAAGCTATAAACACACAAAAAATGCTGATGGTCGAACTTCCCCTACAATACGAACCCACTCCCAGATTTTGAAATGTCATTTACACAAAGTAAAAACCTCCCCCTGCCACCGGTGACCAGATTTGTCTATGCCCCTCTCAACTTAAAATGCGATGATTTACCAGGGATACCCACCCCTCCCATTAGCTGCATGGATCGTGCGTGCTCTCTAATAAATATTATACAAACCTCCTTGCGAATTACTGGAACCTTCTTCGCTGTTAGCTGCATCAGTTTGTTCCTCTTTTCCTGCACCCTCACTTCTCGGCATCTAAAATTAATGTCTATATATTGAAAGAACTACAATAAAACCTTCAGAGAAAAAAAAAACACACGAGCGTACCTTGGTGGCTTTGGTTGGCTGCTTGGTTTGGTACCTACCTAACACAACAAACTATAACCAGTTTTACAGTTTAAGATTTAAATTTATTTTCTTAAAAAAAGATGTAAAAAATCTTTAATAATGTTGTTATATTCTGCAATTTACTAAAAATCTAACATTCACCCGTTCCCGTGATGGCCTTTTCCCCGTTGCAACCGTGAAACCTTTGTACAACAAAGGTGAAAACTTCGTCTCACAGTGGTGGCATTTTCGTATGACAAATGTCGTAGGTAAACCTTAACGCGGTAAACTCTACGAATGACCTAGGTCGTACTTCCGTCATACATAATTTTTTGTGCGCGAATAGTGCCCAGTGCACGATCAAAAATAAAATGGTAAAACTGTACGGTATCATGTGTAAATTTTTGCAACATGAAATATCCTATGCAATACAATAATCAGAAAAATCTGAATATTGTTACCGTACAGCTTTAACCATTTCAAATTGCTAGTTCACTGGGCACTACTCGAGTAAAAAATTAGGTATGATGGAAGTGCCAAGTCATACGAAGGTTTCACGGTTGTAACTAAGGAAAATCTAATTACTGGAACGGGTTAATGACATACATAAGCATGGACCGGCAAGCTAGGGGGTGACTACTTCGGGCGAATGGCCCTTTTAAAGCTAGGAGGGGGGTGCAGGGGGCCGTACCCCCTAGCTTTTTAAGCGGGGGGGGTCGACCCGGGGTAGACTAGTATGAAATCTAGAGAATGCTCAGGAGGGGTCTGATTTCCAAACAAAGTTATTTTAGATCATTGATTCAAGTTTTTTTTAGCTTTAATATAGGATTTTATACACCAAATAGGCTGGGGGAGAGGTGGTAGTTTGCGATTCCTAGGGTGGTAGAGTGCCAAAATAAAAAAAAAATTCTGGGGAAGGTGGGCCCCGTAGTTTTTTCTAGGAGGGGTGGGGGTAAGTGCAATAAATACCATGGGTGGTCTATAGAATTTTCCTCTTCGTCCTCTGTACAGCTTACGCAACTGTTGTTTGTAGTTTTCTCGCTTCTTTGTAAGGTAGTAATATTTAACACAGTCTCTGGTTGTCTAAAAACAAACAATCATTCAATAAACCATCAAATTTCTTGCACAAAAAAAAAACAAAAAAAACCAGTTCAAACCGAATGCTATTAATGTTAATCGTTTTGAATTTGTAATTTTGTTGTTAATATGCTATTAATGTTAATCGTTTTGAATTTGTAATTTTGTTGTTAATTGACCAGAACCGATATTAATTTTTTTAAAAATATACCATTAAAATCTTTTGAATAATTAAAGACAAAATCGAAGAAGTTTTCAGAATAGAAAAAAATCAGAACAATTTTTAATATGTTTTGCTGCAAAAATGAGTAAAACAAAAGCTTAACCTATCTAGAATAAAAAGTGGGGTTAGTAATATCTCACTGAATGTTCAAAGTACCGATAACCTTCGATAATTTGCGTTAACTCACCAGGAACATAACCAGTATTAAAAAGGCCAAAAATGGGATTTCTGAAACATGAAGACAATTATAATATTAACTACTACTTAATCTTACTTTTCTTTCCAGAAAAAAGGCCACGGCGGCAAAATTCTTTCCATGAATATAAAGCTTTTCTCTGAACACACGTTTTTCGTCGTCAGTCCATGTCAATTGAAAGTTGTCTAACCTAAAATTTTTTTTATCTCAACTGAGACATTTTGTAATACATAATTCATTATTGTAACGCACAGTATAAGTTACTAAAACAATTCAATTCAAAAAAATATTTTTGTAGAAATTAGCATATGCTACAACCTACTAAAGTTAGCAACATAGGTGTCCGAAGGAAAAGGTGCCCATTTTTGGCATACCCTCTCTTTACAGCCCCCCTGTCCTAACCCTGACCCCTTCATCTCTATCAATTTCAAACAATTTCATTTTTTTTTCTTTTTTTGGTGAATTTAACAAACAAAATGTAATAGTTTTTTTTACCACACGGCTTATTTTTACTCTCTATTCGCTTTCTTACCATTTTAAAGCATATTTACAGCCCCCCTGTCCTAACCCTGACCCCTTCATCTCTATCAATTTCAAACAATTTCAATTTTTTTTCTTTTTTTGGTGAATTTAACAAACAAAATGTAATAGTTTTTTTTACCACACGGCTTATTTTTACTCTCTATTCGCTTTCTTACCATTTTAAAGCATATTTTAGCGATTTTAAAATACCCCTTAAGCACTTTTTGAAATTTAAACTCCTGGAGTATGCACCTTCTTCTTCTGTTTGCTGTTGTGGCACAAATTCTTGCTTCAAATTAGTCCTTTTTCGCTGTTCCTTTGGCTGCTAGGAAATGTTCCAATTTAACCTTCTGATCCATGATCTTCATTAGGAGCGGCAGAACTGCGACAGACTTGTCAGCAAATAATAATGCAGGGATTTCCGTCACGCTTTTTTCCTAACCGTTTAACGACAACATCATCTGTGTAGATGATGACTGCAGGCGTAGAAAATTTATGCACCCGAGTATGCCTTCCCTCCTCAGTTTCACCAAGTGAGATTTTGGCCTTCACTCCAGGGTACGCTTCCCGCCTACGCTTTAGTAGGTTGGACATCGATGATTAGTAAAACATGGTCTCAGATGCTAGGGTCCGCCGGTTTTTTTAAAAGTCCTAATTTTGAAAGCACCAAAAATTCACATTTCTGTGTGGTGGTTCCCCAGAGAATTATTATCTTACATGAAATCAAAGAAACAACAAACCTGAAGTTGTGTTCCAGTTTTGGCTCTCTGACCAAACCATTGTTGTTCACGTAGCGCAGTCTGGTTCTAGTTCGGGCGTCTAGCATCATAGGAGGAATAACTGCTTGATGCCGCAATTTTCGGTCCTCATCCTAAAAAAAATGCTAAGTATTTAATTTGACTATAAAACTCAAATCAGTTTTTGTGTTTTACAAAAAGGTTTTTGTGTAATTAATTTTTGAATCATCAAATTTTTAATTTTTATCAGTCAGCCAGTTGTAACATTAGGACCCATTCAGAAAAAATAAAATTGAGAATAAAAAGAAAATAGGATTAATTTAAATTATTTTTATGTGCTACATAATCACCAACCTCTTGTTCGTTAACCAAATCCATGTTGTCCTCTATGGCTTCACTTCGTGTAGTAATACCTTGTGCAGTTCGCAGTTCCAAACGAGCCATTTTTTCTCGGTCTTCGCGAGATTTTTTTAATTCTGGAAACACTTTTTCAAACAATTCTCGATTTTTTGCTGCTTTTTCTCTAAAAATTGTTAAAATAAACATTTAAAATTATATCAAAATAATATATAAGTTTCTTTATAATAACATTTAGTATTTTTTATTATTTTTTCTTTTCTAATTATGTTTTTCTTTTCTAATTATGGCTGTCATTATGATTTTTAAAATTTGTGTACTTTATTAATTATTTTGCCTTATTATTAAAAGCTGATAAAAGAGCAAAATGAAATAAAATACTGCATAACCCAAAAATAAAAAGGTAAAAAATATTGTAATACAAAATTAAATATTAAAATATTGCAATTAATGCTTAAGGTCTCTCCGGACAGTTTTTATTGCAGAGCGTTCAGTAGTAAACCAATTGCAATAAAGAGCAAAAATTACCCATTTTTATTTACATACAATTTATTTTTGAATTATTATACTTTTGAGTATTATAATATTTTAAGACATTCAAATGACGAAAATTTGACTAATTGGCGAAAAGCAGACCACAAATCCTGTTTACAATAATGATATTTTTTGAATTTATGTGAAATAAATTTTTAAAATTAAAAAAAAACATTATT
This sequence comes from Microlaimidae sp. YZB2_3, assembly GCA_030248175.1. Taxonomy (NCBI): domain Eukaryota; kingdom Metazoa; phylum Nematoda; class Chromadorea; order Desmodorida; family Microlaimidae; species Microlaimidae sp. YZB2_3. The sequence continues at coordinate 22,484 of JASAMX010025997.1, forward strand.
AAAATCAAAAAAAAATTTGTGGCCAAATCTGTTTTATGTGGGAATCGATCTCGGGGCCTTTCAAAAGTTTGACGACACGTTAACCGATTATGCCACTGCTACTATAGGATGATAAACTCTAAAAGCGATTTATAAAAAAACCCTCTGAAATAAATCGATAAAACGCACGACAGAACTATTTATGCGTTAAAAAAATACAAAGAATATTATGGCCTTCCAAAAATTATAAATTTCAATAGAAATATACTATTTAGAACTTTAAATTTTACCAAATTAAATTAAATCGCAGTTTTACAGAAATCTTGACAAATTACCCCCCATTTTTCACGGAAAATTGTATATTAAACCATAAATACAACAATATTCAGTTTAATTTTTACGTACGTAAAAGAGGGTAACTGTGTCTCTCTATTGGAAGTATTTTTTAAATAAATAGTGTGCAGTAAATATTTTTAAGGGTTTTAAAAAAATTTCATTGCAATTTGATTTTTAATATCAATTATTTCAATTACTTACAATAATATAATGAATGTTTATTTTATAATCGTGATATTTCTGCCTTTTTAACACTCATATAAATTTTTTAGTGAAATATTACTGTATTTTACGAGATCTCGTATGCCAAAAATCGCGATTTTCCATACTTAAGAAAACTGTCCGGAGAGACCTTAAGATTTTATTTAAAATATTATAAACAAAATTCCATATTTCAAACCCTCGGGTGGTATGCTGAAGGTTTAATCTGTCTTAAAGTTGATCTGAGATTAGCGATTGTCGACACACAGTAAAGATACTAGCAGTATCGATTAGATAATTTAGTTTAACAAATTTAATCTAAGATTAGGTTTAATCTCAGATTAGATCGTCACTAACTCGATATTAAATTGTTAATTTATGCAAATTTTTAAACCACCTCCGGAGGTGGATTAAAAATTTGCGGGTTTTTCCCGCTAATCTCGGATTAATGACGATTTAATTTGAGATTAAATCTATAAACTCCGTTAACTTAGATTATTCAATCAATACTGTTAGTATGTTTACTGTGTGTTATATACAATCGCTAATCTCAAATTGACTTTAAGTCGGATTAAACCTTCAGTATACCACCCCAGATTTCAGTTAAATAACTATTTCCTATTAGTGTAGAATTGTTTGTATGTTAATGGAATAAAACAACAATAAATCTTACAATCGTTTGGGATGACGTTCTGCCTTCTCCACTTTTTTCTTCCAAGCGGCGTATAAAGTGCTGTAACGCTCGGTTAAATAACGTTCCTTTAATAGTAATGACAATTAATAATAGCAAAAAAGTTAATGAAATAGAGGTTAAAAATTATAATAAAGCTTTTGAATTATTGTGGGCAAATTAAATAATTTTTTTGGATTCAGAGTTAAGTAAATTTACCAACAAAATCTAAAGAGTTTTTGTTTGTGTGCTTGTCACATCTTTTTTATTTATACAAATTTGCAATTTTCACAGATCCTCATTAAAATTAAAACCTAGCGTATTACAATTTTTGAAAAATTATATTCAAAAGAGGTCAAAAAAGTTATAAGTCAATAATTTTTACAATAAAAAACTTAAATGGCCAAAAAATCCATCGCGGAGTACGTGTAATGCTTTCCTGTCGATTATAATATAATTCACAAAACAAAAAATTCACAATAATTCTGCTAATAATACATGGAAACGGGGGGAGGGGTTGGAGGGGGAATGAAATGCAAAAAAATAAAATGCACTCCAAAAAAACAAAACAAAAAACGATATGGGTATTTTGCGTTTCTCGGATTTTAACCCCCCTAATTTGGGGTGTAACCCACCCAATTAGGCACGTGTTTGCAAAAAATTTACATTAGAATAATTACGTTTCTGGAAAAAGTCGGGTAAAAATGCAGCTCTTCTCATTACTCACAATTGGCAATAAGAACAACAATAGAGATAAATTATTAAAATCGAATAAATTTTAAAAATATATTTGTTTTATTCGTAATATTTTAATCAGATAATTTTTTATAAATACGCACGATCGCTTAAAAAAGTTTTTATCAGTCAACTTTCGTTGACTGATAAAAACTTTTTTAAGCGATCGTGCGTATTTATAAAAAATTATCTGATTAAAATATTACGAATAAAACAAACATATTTTTAAAATTTATTCGATTTTAATAATTTATCTTCCAGTGGTGCTATTGCACCAGCCACGATCCCAGTGTGCAGTTAGAGGGCACTTAGTAAACTATCACAAGGGGACATGTAACAATAGAACTAAATCCTCACATAATGACTATGGGCAGAAAGCGTTTTAGACTTTTTAAAGAGCGGACTGGAAGCTTTCGGTTGCGTTGCACAGGAGCCCAAACCCAAATCTTGTTTAGTGCGTAGGTACTCTTAAAATTTAAAAAAAAATGACGTGTGATTAGTTTCTCGATATTCGTCGGATATAACGCTCCCACGCCTTATCTACCACCTATTCTGTTGGCTATGCCTTTCATGATATTGCAGCAACCTGGTGATTAACTGTTATCACGTATTTAATTAATATGTAATGACTTACTCTAACTTGTCTAGCATGTTGCAACTTTTTTAGGTAGTTGACTAACTTCGGCTTAAATTCGATAAATCTAAAAAAATAAATTTTAATTAGTTAAATATAGAAGGACATAAATTTATATTTTAATAGATTTAAACATAAGTTAAAATCTTTAATAGTATAAACAAAAATATATAATATACCGAAAAATGTGCAACTCCTATTCTTATATAAAAAAGTAAGTAAAAGTAGGCCATTATAATGAGCCTCTCCATTTAAATGGCACCAGTGGCGTCTCCCGGATTTCATGGGGGGGGGGGCGGTCTGGGGAGGGTAAATATTAACCCTGAAGGGGGGTCTGGGGGGCGGCAGCCCCCCAGATATGGGGGTCGGGGGCGAGAGCCCCCCAGCGGGGTCAAGGGGCAGAGCCTCTTGTCAGGGGGGTCCAGGGGGCAGAATGCCCCCGGGGGAGAAAATTTTTAATTTAAGGCGCTAAAATACAATAGGAATTTTAATTCCAGATGATGATACTTATTACAAATTTTAAGGTTTTTTATACCTATACATTTAAAACATGTGTTTAAACGTAAAAAAAGGATAATAGTGTTTATAGTAGTTTTATTAAACATGTATGCCTTAACTACTGAACGGGATAATTGATTTGAAATCGAAAAACTATAAATTGTCAATTTAAACTACCCGCGTAGCGGGAAAATTTTGGTTTTTTGACTATTATGCTTTTGGAAGGCATCAGGAAAGTTTCTGTATTAATATTAAAGAAAAAAATTTTTCTCTCCCAAAATTTAAAAAACGTAAGGGTTACCCTTAAACCAAAAAATCCGGCTTTGCCGGGGATTTCGGGGGGGGGGGGGGGGGGCGCTCCCGGGCACGCCACTGAATGGCACCCTCCATTATAATGGCATAGTAGCCATTTAAATTCGTGGAATTAAAATGGAGAAGAAGCCATTATAATAGCCATTTATTGATTTAATTTTACTTCATAATATACTCACATGTGTAATACTGTCCGGGCCCCACGAGTTTTCCCGCGTTGGACAAAATTGAACTGACACGAAGAACCTCGTGCTGCCCGGACAGTATTACACTTGTGAGCAGGGCCGTAGCCAGGATTTCAATTGAGGGGTGGATTTTTTGGAAGGTGCGTTATAGGGGCCCACAAGAGGGGTCTGGGGGGCAGGAGCCCCCCAACGAAGTCAAGGGGCGGAGCCCCTTGTCCGGGGGGGCAGAATGCCCCCCGGGGTGAAAAATTTTTTAATTTTAAGCTTTTAAAAGGTACCAGGAAACCTAAATTTAAGTACTGAATCTTTATTTATTTTCTGTTGTTTTTTTTTATAAATACAACAAAATAAAATAGTTTTATGCAAATATTTTCACACAAAACAAAAATACAATATTTTTAAACTCACTGCACTAATGTTTTGAATTATAAATAATTCTTTTTTTATAAATTTTTAGTGAATTATTTACTGAAAATTAAAAAAAAAAGGAATTATTTATAATTCAAAACGTTAGTGCAGTGAGTTTAAAAATATACCCCCCCCCAATAGGGATCGAATAACAGAAGAAAAAAATAAAAAAAACCTAATAGAAACGGGTCCCTATTACAGATGAACAAGGGGGAGAGCAGTGTGGATTTCCCACCCCCATAGTTTCGAAATTTTGCCTCCCCCCTCTTTGAAAAAATTTAAGGTCTTACATTTTTCCTAAATTTTTCACCAAAAACGTAAAGTTTAAACACAAATCAGTATTTTTACAACCTTTTTATGCCAAATTATTTTATTTCATTAGGTAAAAACGTAGTATTATCCTTTAAAAATACACAATATTAATGGCTCAAAACTTTTTGTTTCGGATATAGGACCCCTTCTAGATTTCGATGTTTTTCCGGTTTAATACTTCCATAAAAAACTACCGGGTAAAGAAGGGGGAGTCAACTTCGGTGACCGTCTCTATCTATGATTCCTATGTACCATACATGGGCACGGGGGGGTTGGGGGGGGGTTAACCCCCCAAATTCTGAGAAGGGGGGTTTAACCCCCAACCCCATCCCCCCACTCAGATTTGGGGGGGGGGAGAAAAAGTTAACCCCCCCCCCAATTTCGGAAAAATGAAGAAAAAAATGTCTTTAAAATGACGTCTAACTGCCTCCAAACTTCAGTTTTGAGGTCAGAATGAATGCTTTAAGCAATATAAAGCTCAAAAATCCAATAAAAAGGGCTTTTTGACCTAAAATTAGCGTTTTTTACCTATTTTTCCTTTAAAATCGAACGATATGGGTAAAATGCACTCCAGAAAAAACGATATGGGTATTTTGTGTTTCTCGGATTTTAACCCCCCCCTAATTTGGGGTTTAACCCCCCCCACTCCGGACCAACTTGCCCATGTATGCTATGTACCAATTATTTTTTACAGTAAAAACATTAAAAAAACGTTACTTTTTCTGGGTTTCGTGGTAAATTTCGGTGTCGGACGGTTCATGATACAATGGCTAAAAAATACAGGGATGATAATTATTAATAGCAAAACTATAGTAATACCAAAAAACATGAAAACATCTCAACCAATAAAAACTAATCTATAATATTGCTGACATGGACAGTTATAAACCAGCTTACCACAACTTGCCCCTGGTGCATAGGAGGGGTGCCTAATTTGCTCAAAAGAGCGTGAGATGCCGCTGCTTTTTTTCGATTTTCAGCGTAGATCCGTTCGAAGAGATTGTTTTCAGACTGTTCTTCCAGGGTGCCGGGAGAGTCTCCTTCTTGAGCGGACGATTCCAATTCTTGCTAAAAAAAACAATAGGTTTTTTGACGTTTTATGGCAAGCGTAAACGTAAATTTTTTAACGTCAAAAACATGAATTTTTGACGCAAATCAGTATTTTTACATCCTTTTTATACATTAACGCATTTAATTAATCAATAAAATGTATTATTATCTATTAAATACTACAATTAATAAGATCTGAGGACACAACTTTAAAATTTTTAAAGTAGACTTAACAAATAAATCTTTACAAGATAAAATATAATCAAACACGGCAGAAGGTTTAGGTAAAACAGGACGATTAGTCCTTGCAGAAATGTTTTTTTTTAAATTTACTAGGCGTGTTTCAAACTTTTTTAGTTTTAAGGATAAAATGCGAATAGAACTGAGATCGAATGTAGTTTATAAATTTCAGTGTCATAGCTGCAATGCTATGTATATAGGCCTCACAACTAGGCACCTTGGCATTCGAATTTCGGAGCATATTGGCATTTTCGTAAGGACTAATCGTCCTGTTTTACCTAAACCTGTTGCCTTGTGTGATCATAATTTATCTTGCAAAGATTAAGTTGCTAAGACTACAGTTAATAGTTTAAAACGTTTTGCTTCAAATATCGAAACACAGAAAGACCCTCTCTAGATGGCAAATGTTTTCACCTCGGGTCGATCCCCCGGACGCCGAAGCATAGGTCACCGAAGGGGGGGGTAGGGGGGGGGGGGCACCCCCCCCCCCCTTCGGTGACCTATGCTTCGGCGTCCGGGGGTGCCCCCCCTTAGGGGGGTCACCCCCCCCCCCCCTACGGCCTCTGAGACCTATCCCCCCCCCCTAAGGCCCATTTTTGACCCCTCCCCCTCCCATCGACCCCTTGAACCCCTGACCCCCCCCCCCCTAAGGCCCATTTTTGACCACCCCCCCCCCCACCAGACAATCCCAAAAAATGCTTAAAAAATGGTCAAATTTCGTCAAAAAATTGTCAATTTTGGTCAAAAAAATGGTAAAAACACCCCAAGCACCCCCGGGTGCTTTTTTTCAAAAAAAACACCCCGGGGTGTGACCCCCCCTGGAGGTCAAAAACCTCCACACCCCGGGGTGTGGACCCCTCCCCCCCCCTGAGCCGTCGAAGGTCGGTGACCTATGAATGCGCCTTAAGGCTGGTTCATACTTATGGAAAAACGTCCTTTGGACAAAGTCCAAAGGACAAATACAGCGTATAAACGTATGTAAAAACGTCCTTTGGACTTTGCCCAAAGGACGTTGTTACATAAGTATGAACCAGCCCTAAAATAACGATTCTTCTTTTGTAGAAATTTATTTTATTGACTAAGGCACGATTTTTTAACAAATAAAAGCAAAAACTGTACGCACAAAATTCGGTCAATTTCGGCATTATACTATAATTTGGTAGTGTTTTAATTTTCCGAACATGAAATCAAAAGATTATTACAAAATACTATAATATTAAACCGAAAAACTAAATCTCTAAATGGTATATAATACCTTACTTCAATTTATATACTACATAAAGAAAAATATTTCTATAAAAAGAAGCATATTGTATGTATTATATATTCCTACGCTTAAATATGATGCTCCTGCTCCGGAACTCTGGGTTTTAAAGCGGATACTTCAGAGCTGCACGCACCCCTTAATTAAGTAATTTCATCATTGTATAATCTTGAAACAGGATGTAATTGTAAATTATTATATTCGCATTTCAGGAGTATTTTTATCCCTTGTAGAGTATAATTTCGGCCAGCTTTTTTTGTTTTTTTGGATAAGTTTTTCTGGTTTTTCCAATCGACCCAAAATTTGGTCTAAAAATCATAGTCATTTTTGTTATTCCAGTGCAAATTTTTAAAATTTCTGTTACACTTAAAAATCAGTGGAGGTTTAAAGTTTTTTTATTTGGCCAAAATTAAGGCGCGAGCCAGTAACTTCGGCCACCTAGAAAAAATTGGCTATAACTATTGCCAAACTGAACAATAAAAATTTTTAAAGGTTGCAAATTTATCCTCAGGTATTGTTCTTGGTACATATAACTTAATTTTTCCCGTTATAGTAAATAGTTATTAGCAAGACTTTAAATAATTATGTCAAAACCTTAAAAAAACAAGTTTTAATAACCCGTATTTTTTGTTGAATTTTTGGCTTAAAAAACGTCAAAAAAAAGTCAAACGAGCAAAAAATTTTATAAATACGGCAGTACGATGATATTTAAAAACAGTAAGAAACGGCACGTTCTTTCACCTAAATTTTAAGGTGGCCGAAATTAACGGAATCTTAAAATGCGCAGTTAGTTAATCAAAGTGGTTTTAAAGTTAGTCAAAGTGGTTTTGAAGAAAACATCAAAACATGAAAATTAACAACTGTGAGCCTTAAATAGAAGATATTTTAAGGTTATATAGTGGTTCGTTCTAAATTTGATGCAGTTTAAACACAAAGTAAAAATTAAGAAAATTACAAAAAAATTACCTTTTTGTATCAAAATGTTGATAATTCAGAATAACAAAAATAAAAAACTTTTGCAAAAACACTTTATTCAATATTAATCCAGTTACTTTTGTGCTGGTTCTTTTGTGCTTTAAAAATAAGCCAATTTTCTAACACCCTAAATTGGTGGCCGAAATTAAGGCCTGGCCGAAATTAAGTTAGATACCCTATATATCACTCTAAAAAAGACCCAGTAAAAGCATTTAAGAAGCTCTTCGACGTGACACATACTTTACTGGAACTTTCACAAAAGCTCAAGTAGATTATACCACTCAGCCGACGTAGAACCAGCAGACGCCAAAGTTCTGTCAAAACCCCACTACTTCGCCAAACTCCGCACATGGCACGTACCTTTTTCTTTTCCAGATGCTTGATTTGTCCCTCGATGCAGCGGATTTCCCTCTCCAGAGTCTCCAACTTTTCCCCGTAGAGAGCCCGCTGGCTACCCGTCCCGGACTGGCCGGACGCTTCCGGCTGGTCGTCTGGGGTCGGGGAGATGTTCTCCACTTGCGGTGCGTATGCCGGACCCTGAAAAACAAACTAATTTTTAACAACTATTTTTAGTCCTTAAAAATGCTTCACAAAACGTTAAGAATGCAACAGAAAAAGTAGCCGTTCTACCCCTGACAATATTATTTATACTTATGAATGAAAAAAATTGCTAATTAGTTAATCGAGAAGAATTAAAAAAAAATTATGGTCGCCGTCGCAGAAATATGTAAAATTATCACTTTTCAATAATACAATTATTATAAGTTCTCTGTTTTCTTTATTTTTAAGAAACAACCAATGCCGTTTTCGTATTTAATGCTCTAATTATGATTACCCATGGTAATTATCCCCTATGTTGAGGTAAGCTTTTATGCTTCGCAAAAAACAGAAAAAATAATAAGTTATTTACTTTTTGAATCATTTGAGGGCGACCACTAGAAGGTGCAGATCTTCCAAGCGTATCTAAAAAAATTCAAATCTTTTAGAAAAGTTATTTTATTGTAATAATTATAGTAAGTAAATTGGTTTAAAAAAACCACAGAGAAATACCAATAGAGAGCACAATCATTTATTTAAAAAAACATTTAAATAGTCACAAAAACAAGACACAAAAATTCTGTTTTATATATAAAACACAATTTTTGACGAAAAACTAAACTTGTTACTATAGAAAAACGCCCAGGAACAATTTATTTTAGTGTTTTATAGTCAAAATACGGAACAAAATCGATAAATTTTTGAGAGAAAAAAAAGCCTACTGGTAAAGCGTTGAGCCTATTTTAAAATCGAAGAGAAGATTTTTCAAAATGACTTTTGTTATGAATGGTCTGATTTGCCGCTTTAGCGCGATACACTTGCCATTAAATTTAAAAAAAAAAACTTTTTAACGTTTTTCCAGTTAAAACTGAAAACAACTAGGCCTTCCCTATAAAGTCAAAAATCTAACGAAATTCCGTCTCTTTTTTTAAACTATTGGGGGGAGGGGAAGGCATTCATGAGCATAGGGGGTCCACCCTCGACCCTCAAGCTTCAAAATTTTGGAACCCCCATAGCATACATGGGCACAGGGGGGGGGTCGGGGGAAGGGGTTAAAAAACCCCCCAAATTCTGAGAAGGGGGTCTAACCTCCCCTCAAATTCTGAGGAGGGGGTATAGAATCATAGCTGGGCAGAGGGAGGGGTTGGGGGGTTATACACCCTAACCCCAAAAATCCCGAATATAGCCGACATCTCCCCTAAACTTAATTTTAGCGTTAGCGGAAGTAACATTTTAGGGGTTCCTTTAGTGTTGGTTTTTAAAAATTTTCTCACGTTTTGCGCTTGATCTGTAAATACACTCTTTAATACGGCGGCCTAAATTCGAATATTTTATTCGAACTTCCAGAGGCTGCCTTCGTATGCTGGAGACTATTATCAATAATAGCTAAAATTCTGTTAATTTTTTGACAATGAATTATAAAGAAATTTACCAATTGACAACGGGGCCATATGACCTTGATAAAAATCAGACATCATAGACGGCCGCTTTCGGGCGGAATCTTCTCTGCTGCCCCTCATCATCTCATAGTCTACCTAAACCAAGCAAAAAAATCCAAGAAACTGTATATACATAATCTAAAAGTAAAAAAATGCAGGAAGGTTGGGGGTGGTGTGTATACAAGCATAAGTGGGAAGCTTTCGGGATTTTGGGGGATTGGGTGTGTATACTCGAATCACTCTTTTTTGATGATTTTTCGTACTGGGACCCCTAAATCTTAGATGCATGTGGTATGCCTCGTGTCGGCAGTTTTATTTTTGGGGGTATAACTTCACAACCACCCTCCTTTTCCTACCTGCTTATGGGTAAAAGCAACATTACTTTAACGCTCTAAAAAAGATTTTTCCAAAAAACCTACGATGCCCGATCTAAACTTCTTTTGTAATATTGCCACGAATAGGAAATCGGACATATATATAGGTACGATACATAGTAATATGAATAACCAACCGTTGGTCATTTACTCTACTCTAGGGTTTATTCCCCCACCATAAAAATTTAAGACTCAAAAACTACTCTAGATTTTAAAATTTATGGTTCAGCAGTAATATTAAGACACAAAATAAATCAATAAATTGACTAAAAAAAGGAGTGGTGTTTTTTTTCCTTTTTTTTAACGTTCATAAAAGTCTTAAAATTGCGAACAACGGAAAGAAGGGTGACGGATTTTTTTTTCGGTGATAGAGAAAATATTAGAGCCAAAGAGAGGCGGGGATCTGACATTTCTTCCTTTAAAGCACCTGTTTGTTCACTTTTATGCAATGTATCAGTATTATTTACCTACCCTTAAATCATAGGTGGGCAGCCTCTCGGATTTTGGGGGGGGGGGTATGGGGGGGGGGGTCAAATTTTAGGGGGGGTGTCCAGCAAGACCCAAATTTTGAGGGGGGGTGTACCCAATATTTCCGCGCTGCCTTAAAATGAGCTTAAAACGCGTAAAAAAACGTAAAACAAGCTTATAAATGCTTTAAAACTGTGTAAGATTAAAATAAGACCTTATTGTAACTTATAAATTTTATTTTTTTAAATTCTTTTAATAATAATGTGCACTGGCGCAGTCATTTCATTTCAGGGGCGTCGGTCTGGGGGGGGAAAGAAAAAGTGTTGTCAAAGCGGCGCGAAGCGCCGCCGCCTGCGCCGCGTAGCGGCGCCAGCCGACGCGAAGCGTCGGCCGGGGGGTCTGGGGGGTGTCCCCCCAGCCGCCGGAGGCGAAAATTTTTTAAAATATATACTAAAAACGGCTTAAAAATCGTCTCCTGGTGATCGCGTGAACATACATTTTACTTTTGTTTTTTTACCTAATTTCTACATAATTTTCTGTGATCTTAAAAATTCAGTCAGGGGGGTTCGGGGGGAACAATGCCCCCTGGAGGAGAAAATTTATAATTTGAGGCGCTAAAATACAGAAATTTTAATTCCAAATGATACTAATTACAAAATTTAAGGTTTTTTATAGCTATACTATACATTTATAACATGTGTTTAAAACGTTAAAAAAGGATAATAGTGTTTATAGTAGTTTTATTAAACATGTATGCCTTAACTACTGAATGGGATAATCGATTTGCAATTGAAAAACTAAGATAAATTGCCAATTTAAACTGCCCGCGTAGCGGGGAAATTTAAACTGCCCACGTAGCGGGGGAATTTAAAGGTAATAAAAGGTAATGAACGGGGAAATAAGGGAAAAATTTTTTAGTCCTTTTATAACACTTAAAAATTTTTCTTTGGGAGGCGAATTTGGGGGGGGGGGTGTCCCCGACTACCCCAAATTTAAGGGGGGGGGGTGTCAGCAAAATCCGAAATTTTGGGGGGGTATAACCCCCCCCCTGCCCACCTATGCCTTAAATTATAAACCTTAAATTTTATAGGAAGTAGCCGGCAGTTTTAAGATTTTTCAGAAGGTCCCCCCTCTCTAAGACCTTCTACCCACTTATGGCTATGGTATGGCACCCAGACCTGTGCACGGTCTGCAAATGACCCCCGGTTTATTATAGGATTTGCTTCCCCCAGCAGAAAAATGAAAAAGTACCCTGAAATATGACGCCATTTTTTACCTATTATGACGCCATTATCGCGAAACTTTTGCAGTTTTTAGTCTATTTCAATGCATTTTAAACTATTTTAGACCTATTTTTACTTTATTTTTAGCTTTTTTTATCCTTTTTCCTTCCTTTTTTTCTCCCCTGCTTGCCCCCCCGTTCCAAAAAGTTGCCTCCCGTATCCCCCCGTTTTGGAAATGCCCCCAATAAAATCCGGGGGGGGGGGACAGAGCACAGGTCTGGGCACCCATAAGTTTTTACACTCACCTGTTGCTGAGACCTATCTGGTTGTCGCTGGTGCTGTTGGTGATAGACAGGCGGGTAAGCGAGAGTCCCGCCGGTTGGTGTGGGGAGGAAACTTCGCATCCCCTGGGGATTTACGCTGCGATTGAGCGCAAGAAGGTTCTGCTGTGCAGTTGGGTAGCGCATCCCCGGCTGCTGGTGCGCTGCGGAAGGAGTGCGGGAATACATCGCTGATCTAAAACAAAAAATCTATTGCCCAGAAAAAAAAACAATTAAAACATGTGCATAAAACAAGGGTTGGAGATGGATTAATCCATCCTTCTTAAAATATTAGGATAATTAGCCTAACATTTTGAGAACGGAGCTGGGTGTTTAACTATTTCTTGGTGTTCATGAAACCAGCGTGGCGAGCACGGCAAGCGTAGCGACGCCAGCAAAGCTGTTTTGGTTTTCAAGAGATTATCTTAAAATAGTAAATAGTAATTGTTGAGGTTTCCGGGGTCCTCCCAAACTTAAAGGGAATGTTTTCCTTGGAGTAAAGGCCAAAAATTAATTAGAGGGCAGAAATACTATGGGGCCACAGGTGAGAAGGGGGGGCAGGGTGGGGTCCACCCCCCCTAGCCTCGAAATTTTGGGGGCCCCCCTAGACGAAAATCTAGGGCCCCCCCTCTTCCCAAATTTCCGAATTTTTTACCCCTGACCCCTCTCTAGATTTTGAAATCTGACCCCCCCCCCCTCCCCTCTCGGGAAAATTTTAGGTATCTTTTTTATACTAAATTTTCTTCCAAAAAAGTGAATTTTCATCACATATTCATGCTTTTACACCCTTTTTATACACGAATATGGCTTTTTATTCAATAAAATGTAGTATTATCCTATAAAAAGAAAAATTATTAAAGTTATTATGGTTTAAAACTGTTTTGCTTTGGACACCAGACCCCACCTGATCCCCCTCTAGATTTCAAAATCTTCCACCCCGGGTCGACCCCCCTAAAAAGCTAGGGGGGTCCGGACCCCCCCTGGAACCCCCCTCCTAGAATTCAAAATTCGATTTACCCCGGGTAACCACCCCCCCTAGCTTCCCCGACCGTGCTCACCTATGTATGGGGCCCGGAGTAAATCTCAAAAAGCGCCTCAAGGGGGGGGTATGATTTTTAGGCAAGTCAACACAGCAAAGGGGTTTAAAATTGAGTTTAAAATTGCTAAAACAATCTATACATAAATAGACGTAATGTGTGTGTGTGTTTTGCAAAAATTTAGCATGGACATCTTTAGCCTGGACAACACATTTTAACAAAAAGGGGAACCTTTGGACTTTGGAAATTGAAAATTTTTGTCTTTAAATCAAACTTATTGATAAGAGTAATTAGCAATGTAAAACCAGAATGCCATGTTTTTTTGGTAAGATTAACATAGACAGACAGCTTAATGCTGGACAACATTATTTCACTAATAAGGGAAATGACCTCAACCACAAAAAGAACTGGGCTACATGAGATATTAATGCAAAGCTTACAGTCCGGGGAATGTCATAAAGAGGTTAAAATTTAGAAAAATTTTGCATGGAGAACTTTAGCCTGGACAACACATTTTAACAAAAAGGGGAAACCTACAGACTTTGGATATTGAAAATTTTTTGTCTTTAAATTGGCTCAAATTTATTTATAAGAGTAATTAGCCATGTAAAACCAGAACGCCATGTTTTTTTGTAAAGATTAACACGGACATCTTAATCCTGGACAACGTATTTTTACTAAAAATGGTTCTCCCCAATCAGAAAAAAGATTGGGCTAAATGATATATCATTGAAAAGCTTACAGGCCAGGGAATGTCATAAAGTTTCAAAATTTTGAAAAAATTGCATGGACATCCTTAGACTGGACACCGCATTGGCACAAAAACGGGCCCTATGGACTTTGGAGGTTCAAAAATTTTTTGTCATTGAATTGGCTTAAACTTATTGGTTAGAGTAATTGGTCCGTAAAAAGTTAGACGGAAAACTCTCTTTTAAACATCTCGTCTTCAGAAAACTTGTCTTTTGAGTGCGATTTTGTAAACGTATTTTTCAAAAAACCAGTTTTCCATATTTTGTGACTAAAATGATGGATTGAAAAACTTTTTTCCTAAGCCTAAGCAAAAACCTAAACTCAAGCAAAATTATACCATGATAAACTTTTATTGACTGAAATTTGTTTCTAAACACTAAGAATCTAAGCCAAAGCGAAACCTTAAAATCAAGCAAAACTTTATCAAGGTAAATATGTATTTAACGGTGTGCTTTATTAATTAAAGAGTAAAAACCTATTTTGTTACTAAGCCTAAGCGAAACCTAAAAACAAGCAAAACTTTATCGTTTGGGCAAAAACTTGCCTTTAAAAAAATGCGTTTACAAAATCCCATTTAAAATAAGTTTTCCGATGACGAGATGTTTAAAAGACGAACTTTTCAAAGACAAGATATAGAAGATGAGATGTTGAAAGACGTAGAGTAGAAGACAAAATTTCCGGACACCCACTTTTACCTTTGCCTATGTGGGTTTTGAATACAAAAATTTAACAAGTTTGGGGAACAGATAAATGGAATATAAAATTTTGTTTCAATATTTAATTAAATTTGTTTTTAGTAATGCCTTGTAATTTATGCAAAAAATTAAATAAGCCTAATTGATTTGAACAACATAACATAATTAAAAATAAAAATTACAATCCCGATGCACAAAGCAAATCATTAATTTAATTAAAATATTTAATATCATTTTTAAAAGACATCATAAAAAAATTTCAAATTGTATTTTTAATTTGACACTGCACCGCATTGTCCCAACAAGTAACATAATGTTTAACATAATTCGTGCGTTGTCCAGGCAAGGCAAACACTAAATTCGGTTGACGGAAAAAGGTTCCTGAGGAAAAAGGACCACGGAAAAAGGTTCCTTCGCGCGATAGCCAGCCCGGAAAAAGGATCAGAGAGTCCACTGTTTACGTAAATAAAAATTTAGAATTTACACAACATAAATAAAAACAAGAAGATAAAAGGGTAGATTGAATACATTGTTTGACATATTTATATCACGCATTTTTAAAATATTTTTTTTGTTTTAAATATTTCTTTTCTCTTTAAAATTTTTTTTTCCTGTCAAAATGTTTTGTTCCATTTTTGCCTACGTGTATTGTTTTTCATATTTTGTCTGATTTTGACTTTTAACCTTAAAACTATAAGGAAAAATTATGGTGCTATTATCTCTTCCAACTCCTTGTCTGGTTATATTAAAGTTTTGCCGGGCTCATTCTGTATATGGGCGGAGGCCTTTTGTTTTCCTCCTCCAGATCTCACTAGGTGAGCCGGAATGGAGCTGTGAAGGAAGGATTAAGGATACAGTGTAGAGACATGTTGGCGCCAATTATCCCCAATTAATACAGGAAACGAGGGATTATGTCCTGTATTTGCCCAAACAAGCTGACAAAAGGTATTTTATTACAAATTGTTGTTTTAAACTATGGCCCAAGATTTTGGCCCAATTAATCCGTTTACAGTGTTAAGCAAGGATGGAAAACATCCTAAAATTAACTATATTAGTCCTAGATATGAACGTGTGCTTGAGTTTTTGTTTAAGCGAAATCGTACGGGTAACTGTCAATCATACATTTGCCTGCTCTGTTCAAAAATTAAAAAAAAGTGATAACACACTTTCTCCACCTCCTATAATTACGATCCAAAACGATCGTTTTCTGACTGACCCTGATTATCCAACAAATAATCACTATTGTCAGGGTGAGCAAAAATCTGTTGTACAAGCAGAAGCGACGCAAGTTGTAGGAAGAGCAAGAAAATGTATAGCTGACAATGGCGTGGCACCCAGAGCGGCATACAATGACGCCCGAAACAACATTCAGCTGGATAATCCCAATTTAGGTATTTGTTTAAAAAAGTAGTAACACAAATATTTTGACTTTTTATTACTGCACTGTGTCGATAGGGATAAAAATTTGAAAACGTAAAGATTTTTGAGATTGAAGTTTTAACATCAAATAAAATCCTATTTGTAATAAAGACAGTAAGTTTTTAATCTTTAAAAAAAGCAAAAAGATTGACTGCAACGATGGGATTAAAATTTTTGTAACGTACAGTCAATTTAAAAAATCTAAATGCCAAATATCATTTAAATCATTAAATTTACACAGTTAATTAGATAAAAAAAATTAGACAAACACTCAGATAAAAAGATATTAGAGTAAAAATAACCAATATGGCAGTAAATGTAGCAGTCAACTTTCAAATAAGCCATTAAACATTAATATTGACCTAAAAACAAGAAAGTTATAGCCTGAAGAAAAAAGTGCCGAAATTAAATGTAAACGGTTTTAAAAATGTCCAAAAAGTGCCGAAATCGCATGCATTACCCTAAATAATTTTGATTAATAGAAAATTTATCTATTTATTTTTAAAGAAAGAATTAATTTTAATCTTAAAGAAAAAATTAATTAAACGTAAAGAATTTTTTTATTATTATGGTTATTATTATTATTCGCAAATAATATAATTTATATAATATTTATTAACTTAATTTATTTTAAAATGTAGTGTGGTCGTTTAAAATACTAAGGCCGGGTTATGTATTTTTAAAGATCTATGTATTTTATAAAAGTCTGCATGAATTGATGTGTAAATATTTATAAATGGTTTATATAAATGGTGTAATATTGTAATTTCGTATATTTTTAAATGTGAATTAAAAATTGTGAATCAATGAAGCTATGTTTATTTAATAATTTGTTTTGTTATGTTTATCTGCGTATTAAAAGTCTCCGAAATTTATATATAATTTTTTGTTGTGAATTAAGGTATAAAAAACTATGTTTCGGTACTAAAATTTGAATATAAATAAATATTGCATCAAATTAGAAAGCAGTTTTTACAACAAATAACATTGAAGTATACAAATCGCATAATTAAACCTAATAATTATTTATGAGCGTAGCAGCACAAAACTAATAGCGTACGTAAACAGTGGACGCGGTGATCCTTTTTCCGGGCTGGCTATCGCGCGGAGGAACCTTTTTCCGTGATCCTTTTTCCTCAGGAACCTTTTTCAGTGAATCCCCCGTTTGTACCCTTAAAATTAGTAAGTTGTGATTTTTTTGTTTTTATTTTTTATAAGCCGTGTTTATATTTGTTTGAAAGCTCTATTCGTGCTGATATAAAAATATTAATTTTAGGCTAAAATTTTTTATGGTTACCCGGTTACATACCCCCAAATACTTCTAAATTTGAAAAAAGGTAATTTTGTCATTTTTTCTTTTTAAGTGACGTGTTTATATTCATATGAAAGCTCTCGACGCACTGATTTAAAAAATATACAGTTTTTTTGTATAGTGGTTACCCAATTTCGCACCCATAAATGTACCCCCTAAAATTTTTAAGAGGTGATTTTATTATATTACCGTCATGTTTGTACTCACATCAAAGCTCTCGACACGCTGATATCAAAAAAAATTATTTTTAACTCGATTCACTTAATGGTTACTATTTTTACAACCCACAATATATCCCCAAAAATTTTTAAACGGTCATTCTTTTATATTTATTGTAATTCTGTTTTGTTTGTACTCATATATCAAAGCTCTCGCTCGACACGCTGTTCTCAAAAATATAAATTTTACCTTGATTCACCCAATGGTTACAATTTTCACAACTCACAATATACCCCTAAAAATTTTTAGGGAATTATTTTTAAATATTTATTGTAATACCATTTTGTTTATACTCATTGTAAAGCTCTCGACGCGCTGATGTCAAAAAAACAAATATGAACTCGTTTCACTCATTGGTTACCATTTTTACAATCCACAATGTACCCCCAAAAATTTTTAGGGGGTCATTTTTTATATATTTATTGTAATACCGTCTTGTTTGTACTCATATTAAAGCTTTTGACACGCTGATCTCAAAAATATAAATTTCAACTCAATTCACTCATTGGTTACCATTTTTACAATCCACAATGTACCTCCTAAAACTTTTTGGGGGTACATTTAGGGTTGTAAAAATGGTAACCATTGGGTGAATCAAGTTGCAATTTATATTTTTGAGATCAGCGTTTCGAAAGCTTTAGTATGAGTATAAACAAGACGGTCTTACAATAAATATATAAAAATGACCTCCTAAAAAATTTTGGGGGTACATTGTGGGTTTTAAAAACGGTAACGTTTGGGTGAATCGTGTTTAAATTTATATTTTTGAGATCAGCGTGTCGAGAGCTTTGATATGAGTACAAACATGACGGTATTATAATAAAATCACCTCTTAAGAATTTTAAAGGGTATATATACTGGTGCAAAATTGGTAACTACCCAACAGCATTTAAAAAACTATATATTTTTAAAATCAGTGCGTTGAGAGCTTTCATATGAGTATAAACCCGTTACTTAAAATGAATAAAATGGTAAAATAACAATTTTTCAAATTTGGGGGTTTGTCGGGAGTATGTAACCGGGTGACCATAAAAAATTTTAGCCTAAAATTATTATTTTTTAAATCAACACGCATAGAGCTTTAAAACGAATATAAATACGGTTTATAAATAATAAAAACAATAAAATCACCTCTTACTAACTTTGGGGGTACAAAGGGGTCTATATTTTGGTTACCCGACCATTTAGAGCAAATTTTTTTAATTTTTTTTAAATCAGCACGCTGAGAGCTTTAAAATGATATAATACTCGCCTATGTCGAGGGCCTGTGTCAAAAGTTTTATTTTTAGGGGTCAGCCATTGCAGCGCTTTAGATCATCAAAAATATTTTGGAACTATCACTGAAATGTAGAGCTTAAAATTCCGCATAATTCCCCTCATCCTCAAACATGTGGCTTAAACAGTTTTTGAGCATGATGCCAAAATATGCACTATCTGCTCCCCATAGAAAGATTTTTAGCAAAAATTCTGAAATTGACCCAATTTAACCTCTCAGGGTACCCGACCCAGGTAGGTTACCCCTAACAAATTATATATTTGTGAGCTCAGGCAAGTATGGGCAATCTGCTCTAAAATTTTCATACGTAAGGACCCATATAGTAAAAAATTAGAAATTTGGCCGAAAAAAATTGACAATGAATTTTGGAGGTTTTGGAGCTAACCCCCCAAAATTTAAAAAAAAATTTTTTTTTCAAGAGCTAAACAAAAGTACAAGGACCTTAACTTGAGATATTTGCATATTGATCACGGCGCGTTCAAAAGTTATAGGAGCGCTAACAAAATTTTTTTTGTCAAAATTTTTCCAGTATCGCTAAAAAGAAACAGAGAATATGCGTCAGTTGGCGTCTAGGCGCCGGCGAAAAAAACCCTAGAAACCCTCCCATTTGGAAGGAAACTGTTTAGTGTTAAAGACCTTCACAGAATTAAGACCTTATAGAATCATTTTTAGCCAATTAGGGCTTGGAAAAAAATGGAGATTTTTTATCCATTGGAGATTTAACAAAATAGGATTCTCGATTTTATGATAATAATGATTTTATGATAGTATTAAAATAATAATAAGAAAACACAGAAGACGATGAAAAGGAATTACAAAATTTACGCACGTTTTCTAACAATAATTAGAGTGATGTCGCGTAGCTAAATTGTTCCTGGCGCTTCCCCACCATCTATATGACATAAACAGTCCATCATGTACATTATTTTGCCAACTACAGATTATTCCACAGGGAGTGGTTATGTAAATAATTCTATCTGATAAAAAACTTCACTGTTTCACATATAATTAGAACAACTTTTTAACAGACTATAAAGCATTCTCTCATTTATGGCCTTTCATCACGAGATTATACTAAATAACCAAAGCTATTGACTTGGGTTTTGCCGAGAAATCTAGGCGCCATTAACAGAAATTTTTTTCCACATAGGGTTAATATAATAGTTTTTTTCGGTACCTATAAATATATTGATGGATGATTATGTAGTCAATTTTTTTGTTTTATACACTAAAATTAAAAAAAAACACCAACTTTTGTGTATATTTCAATGCTCAACTCTAAATGCATTAAATTTTGTCAAAAGATTAACACTGACTCTGAAAATCATCAGCTAAATTAGGGTTGATTAAAACTAGCATAGTTTTGAATATAAAGATATTTAGAACCAATTTTCATTAGGTATAGTGTAAAATTTGTAGGTTTTTTAGACAGGTCGTTTACATGATTTTTTCTAGAGGTTTGACCTACGGTACTCATGTTTTGATTTTATTTAATTATATTCATTAAATAACTTTTTAAAATTTTTGTCTGTTTGATGAGTTAAAAATTTTGGATAGGATTTTTTAAAAATTATTAAAACTAAAATTTATATCAATATCAAATTAATTGGCAGTTATTTTTAGTTTTAATTTTAGTTACTTTATCAATTAGCTTTTTTCAAAATTTTTGCTTTAAATGACACTTTTCAAAGTGAAAAAAAAAATAATTAGCAGTAATACCTAAATGCCATAAGAAAAAATTGATAAATCATAAATAATTTCAAAACAACCATGCGCTGAGCTAAGCGAAGCGCGAGAAAATTTTTAGAAATTTTAAAATCTTATAAACCTTAAAAATTTGGGTTTTTTGTCTATCTGACCAAAAAAATCTACCAAAAATACTTTCCTAACAAAAATATAGCCCTCAGGCTGGCGCCTAGGCCCAAAATTTTAGGCAAAAGCGGAAAATTTTAGGCGCCAGTGGCGTCGTTTTGGCATAAAAAAACCTAGTGTTAGTTTTCTTATTTTTCATATAAATAATAATTTGCATTAAAAAAACATTACTTAGAAAACTGACACGATGATTTAAATAACCTACTGCCTGAATTGAGATAGCCTAAGTCAAATTTATTTATGTTTACCCAAGATAAACTCCAGCAAAATTTTTTGAATGGATCTTTAAAAAATAAAATTGTTCAATTATTTAATAAATAAAATAACAGTTGCGACCACTATATGGATCTAATTGTTTTTAATTTTTTACAAATAAGAACGTTGAAAATGGTTTGTTGAGTTCCTGAATCTTTTTTTTTAATTCTAACACCTAGGCTTTTAAAAAGTTTTCTCCAATAACTTATTGTAACAACAACTGTACATTTAAAACGATGAGTAATTTATTCATTAATAAAAATACTGGTAGTGGAATTAATACTAGTACTAATTCCTAGAATACTGGAATTAGATTTTGTTTTTTGAAAAAAATATAAGTACTGTACTCGAAATAAAATTTGAGGTAGAAATAGTACTGGTACTGTACTGCAACTAAAATGAGGACGATCTTTTTACTGGTACTGTATTTGAATATTCTTGTACAACCTGCATATTACTGGTAGTGGAATAAAATCTGAGTACTGTACCAACACTATTGTGGACCACTAGAAATACGTAATGCCTGAGCGGTTGGGTAAACTAGGAGATTCTGAAAAACCAAAAAGAAACCGCCTGGTTAAAATAACAATGACCAATTTTTGGGACAAGGATCTGGTTACGCTAGGAATCGTTGAAACCGTTATAAGTTCTCTTTTTCAAGATTCCGAACTGTCACTTAAATACCGTAGACTTTCCATGCCCTTAAGCGAGAGAAAGAAGCTAAGAACTTACCGAGAGATCCGCAAGGAGGCTTTCTTTAAAACCTCCGACCTAAAGAAAAATGGCTTCTTAATATAAGCTACTCTGTGAAAAGAAATCAAAAAGGTGTCTATTATTTTCTAAATCCGAGCACAATTTAAATGACAATAAATGTTGAAAAAATGTTTATTTTAAAATCCTAACAGGAGGGAACTCGAATCATTTAACATCTAAAATAATGGATCATCTAAATTTTTTAAAATGTGTCTATGGAAACGTCCTCAGCATTTTCAACTCTTCTCATCAACATTCTCTTAACTTTTTGTTTGTCTCAAAAACATTATGACATATTGCTTTTCACAGAAACATTGCTAAAAGATAAAATATCCATATCTCTGCTTAACGTTAACAATTTTTACAACATTTTCAGACACGATAGGACTAATAAGTATGACAAATGTGTGTGCAAATTACAAACAAAAGTTTATAGTTATAAAAAAGAATGTTACTTTAGCAAACAAGATTATTTTTATACAAAAAAACGAAACAGATAAACATTTCAAATAATATAATCTACCTCTGACTAACTCTTAATCAACAGACTTTCAGATTAGCTAACAAGACTTTAAAAAGCCGACCAGAATTTCCTCTTTTCAAATGCCAAATCTGGGAATCAAATAAACATGTCAAAGTTTACATAATAGTCAAGAAAACTTCATAATCTTAATACTATAGTAAGCCGCATCTACAAAGACCGCACAGAATATTAGTATATAAACATTCATGTTTTACATCAAGGTGGGTATTTTAGTTGAAACTCTGTCCGAGTCTGTGATACTTTTTTATTGTTTTGAAAGCTTGTATCTAATCTCCTGTAAATAAATTTATATTTTAAAATGGATCTAAACATTGTAACATTAATGGTTGCCGTGACCCGGGATCAAATTTTTGTTTAAAGATTTAGCTGTGTCACCTACCGTACCAGTGTTTTATTCTTTAAAAAAATCTGATAATATATTTTTTCATGAGTTTCCAAAAAATAATTCTTGATTGGAATTAGCTGTTAAACCTAGACGAAAATGAAAACAAGACCAAATTTAGTTTAATTAATTAAACTCTAGTAAAAAAATTCGTAAATTGATGTTACAAAAGGTCTTTTTGAAAAACGTCCGAAATTTTTTTGTGTGACTAAGATTAATAAAAAATTTATCTCCTTATGTCACATTTAGAAGTTTGAATTGTAGGAGATTATGGAAAACTTCTCAGGAAAAGAGGGTCCCGCGGTGATTTTTTCGTTCACCTGTGAAAATTAAACAACTTAAAAGAAAATACGTAATAAATGCAAAAAACTACATAGCAAATTTATTATTATTCCAGCCAATAAAGCTACAACTAATTTTGTATTTATTTGCAAAAAATTTTATGTTAAAATGTTATGTGAAGAACTTGGTATAAAAATCACTGACAACAATATAAGTATTACTGGTAATAACATATATGAGTTTATACCTAATATAATTGAATCCAACTCAATTGAGAAGCATGCTAAAATTTATGATTTGTACAATTGTGACATTTCGGATGACTATAAAAACCTTCCTATTCTATTTGGTAATGCAAAATTACATAAAAATCCAGCTAAACTAAGATTCAACGCGGGAACCAGCAAATCTGGTACAAAAAGCATATCATTATTGCTCGGAAAAATATTAACATTTTTTCAAGAACACTTTCATAAATATTATAATTCCTTAAAAGATAAAATCGGTACTATGCACTGGTCAATTTATAATAGTTTACAAGGTATAGAAAAAATTCATGATGTAGAAAAAATACATTGTATTAATAGCGGGGACTTTAGTACTTTATATACCAATTTTGAGAATCATATATTTTTTGATAATATCTTTAAACTCATTGACCTTCTATTGAAAACGCCGAAAAACAATATTTAGCAGTAGGATATTATAATACCTTCTATGTTAATAATAATATTACCTATAAAAATAATTTCTCAACAGACGAAATCAAAAATCCTATTAAATTTGTGGTAGATCATTACTATTTAAAATTCGCCAACGTTATGTTTAAACAGAAATCCGGCATTCCTATGGGGGGCAATGCGTCACCACAAATTGCAGATCTTGCATTGTCCTTTATGGAATTTGGTTATTTAAAAGCAAATCCTCATGAGCGCGCTATATTATCTACTTCCATAAGATACGTAGGTAAAATTTGTGTGGTTAACTGTCCTGAATTCTTAAATATCAGTAAAAATATATTATTCTAATTGTTTACTTTTAAATAATACTACTACTAATAATAATCTCCGCAAATAAAACTAATTATTTAGATTTATCTGTTAATATCAATACAGTTTAGATAAAGATGTTTATAATAAGACAGATGATTTTAATTTTAAAGTTATCAGATATATTGACAAAAATAGTAACGTTACAAATAGATTAGGTATGGGCAACTAATCAGATTCATGAGAGTATGTTCAAATAACAAATACTTTAGTGATAAATGTAAAGACTTATTTTTACAATATTTCCCGCTGGGTTATAATCATTCTGAAATTAAAGATACCTTCCTACGATTCTTCAAAAATTACAGGGCCGCTTTAATTAAATTTGAGTTCTATTGTAAAAAAGATGCTGACAAAATCGCTAATCTTTGCTTCAGCTAATATATAAAATAATTTATTAACGTTCTTGGTCTAGATTATTATTAGTTTCATCCTAAAAAACTTATTACCTAACAATAAATTCTCGCTTATATTATTTATGCTACACATATAACCAATGTTTTTTTTCTCTAAACTAATATATAAAAAACTATAAATTAATTAATTAAGTTTAACTTTTGTTTTAAATGTAAAATGCCATACTAATTCACAATCTCGCCTAAAATTATACTGTTCTAACCTTAAACCGCAATCCTTCTGGATTGGATTAATTTTGAAGCATTTTCAAAAGGCTACACCTAATATATTTCTATTCAATGCCACTTTGATAAATAATGCAGTAAATAGGCTGTTATAAACCTTTACTTTAGTTATATATAAACTTTTCTAATTAAGGCTTTCAATGGATTTCCGGTTATAACACAAAAAATTTTATGGCCACCATATGTTTTAAGTAAACTGCAGACTTTTCAATATAATGTATACATTCTAGAACATACAGTTTTTCTTTTTCAAATCGATTCTACTCCAGGCAATGTAGGATAATTATCGAAATTCTCCCGGTAAAAATGGTTTAGTTTTAAATTTTTTTAAATAATTTTTATTATTATTTTGCGGTGGCCAGCATTTAAATAACAAAATAACCCTTAATGGTATGTTAGCTCTTTCCTATGTTTTCCTTGTTTAAAGCTTAATTTATCCAACAATTATAGTACTCAAACTGGTGATCTGTGAGCTTAAAAATGAGAGATGCTAACATTTATTGTTTATAGGCGCTTAACTTCACAAAATTTATTTTCTGAACATCATATAATAATACTTTGAACTGTAAAAAACTAGTATAAAACTAAAATACTTGATTTATAAATAAAAATTTATTTAACTTATATGCATAATCTCAATGTTTTAAATGAAAAATTTAATAAACACCACGGTGGGGCAAAAAAGACCCTTGCAAATAAACAACACAGAGGTTAGTGTTATTAATTTTAATTCATAATTTAGAACATCACTTAGGATATAAACACAATGTATTGACTAATAAAGGGCTCCTAAACTACTACTAAAACTAATCCCTTTGTTTCATGTTGTAAAGGATTGAAAATCGCTAACATAAAGCTAGGGGTTCTTTTTTATTATTCAATTGAAATTGGAGTTAACTTCTTTTTTACACCAGTCGAAAAAACTATAAAAATCTGATTAGCATTCACAAAAATTTTCGCTACCATGGAATTTTTACAAAAAATATTGCAGCAAAAATTTTTTTCGGGTTTTTATTTACTAAACAACACTTTTTGCCTATTTATATTATGTTTTTAATGCATACCCTACATCCTTTCTAGATGTTTCTTCAGTATTCGATAAAGCTTTCAGATTTGATGCATGTGTTATTGTAAGGCTAAACTCAGCTTTGTACTGAGGCTCATCAAAACAAGGAAACACCCGTCTGGCATCCGCTGGTTGAAACTGAGTTGCTACCAGCCATCTAAAAGTTTTAATCAAATTAAAAAAGTAAATTTTAAAACTGTGTTTTAATTATTAAATAAAATAACCATAAATGTGAATTCAAAATCATTGCTGAGCCGAAACGTAGGGTAACTGACTTAATTTTGGCCACTTAGCTTGTCTTAGTTTTGGTTGTGGTACATGTCGGAATGTATGTCCTGCACTGAAGGTCCTTGGATCGAATCAGGACAAGCTATATTGTAATAATATTAATTGTAATTAATATTGTTGTATATAGTAATTGGTTGCGCAGTTGGTGCTGAGTAAAATCTGCCTCTGCGTATCCTGCTTTATGCGAATTAAATAAACTTTTAATCTTTTAACTATTTTTTGTTGAAAAACAATTTTGGTTATAATTCCTCAAAAATAGAAATAAAAGAAACAATTGTATTTATTAATAAAGAGTCTTTTTTAGTTTTTTCTGTAATTACAATTAAACAATAAATTATGTCAATTAAAAATAAAATAAAAAAACATTAAAATTTTTACTTTTTTTAGTTTTTATTTCTCTTATCTTTTATTTAATACTAGAGACGAGTGGCCCGAATGGGCCCTCTTTCTGCCCTCTCATTTCTACTTAGATTTTTACAGGTGAACGTCTACTTTAAATTTAATTTAGTTTAAATTAATATCTTTAGTAAAATAAACATTATCTTATCGTTTTAAAAATATGGCCCGAAAAATAGATAAATTGTTAAACTAATTTTTTTCAAGGGGTTTAAACATTTCATTTCAATTATTGAAATGTTATTATTACCAATAATAGATAATATATGTAGAGACACTATTACTATTATTATTATACTGTTATTGTTATTATTATTAGATATTATTGTTCTTTTACTACTATTACTATTACTAACTACTATTACTACTACTATTATTAATACTAATACCAAAAATATATAATAAAGGAAAAATGAGACTCTTAGAACAAACTGCTTGTAAAAAACGGTCCCATTTAAATGGGACCTGGTCCCATTTAAATGGGACCTTTGGATTTTGGTCCCATTTAAATGGGATCCCATTTAAATAAGTCCCATTTAAATGGGATTCCATTTAAATAGGTCCCATTTAAATGGACTAATTTAAATGGGATCCCATTTAAATGGGATCCCGTTTAAATGGGACCTAATTAAATGGGATCCCATTTAAATGGGATCCTATTTAAATGGGACCTATTTAAATGGGATCCCATTTAAATGGGATCCCTCTCTCCCTTTTTATTTAAATGGGATCCCATTTAAATAACTCCCATTTAAATGGGACCTATTTAAATGGGATCCCATTTAAATGGGATCCCATTTAAATGGGACCAAAATCGAAAAGTCCCATTTAAATGGGACCAGGTCCCATTTAAATGGGACCTTTTTTTACAAGCAGTTTGTTCTAAGTGTCTCATTTTTCCTTTATTATATATTTTTGCTAATACTACTAACATTAGAACTACTATTACTATTAATTTTACTAATACCATTGCTATTATTTTGGCTATTACTATTATTATTTATAACAAGAAAAAGAAGAAGAAGAAGAAGAAGAAGAAGAAGAAGAAGAAAAAGAAGAAAAAGAAGAAGAAGAAGAAGAAGAAGAAGAAGAAGAAGAAGAAGAAGAAGAAGAAGAAGAAGAAGAAGAAGAAGAAGAAGAAGAAGAAGAAGCAAAAGAAGAAAAAAAAGAAGAAGAAGAAGAAGAAGAAGAAGAAAAGAGTGGGAAAATTCTACAGTTTTTCCTGCCTTAGCAGTGATGCTTTTTTGTGTGTAAAATTACCTCAGACACCAGCTGTCTAGGGGTCGCATTTTAAAGAAACCCTTTTTTACCCCTATAAATCCACTCCAATGAAAATAAAAAATAAATATATTTTGTAAATAAATAAAACTGCCGCATATGGGACCAAAAATGATTGCAATGATTTTTTTAAAAATTTTTTTCTAGTCCCGCAAAAGCGCCTCCCGCAAAATAAAATATTTAGTCAATGCAAAAATACATGAAAATTAATTAATAAAGAAAAGAAGAATGAGAAATAAAGAACAAATTATACTGGCTATGTGTGGATCCAACCTAAATGCATACGTATGCATATGTTTATATGCATACGTATGCATATGTTTATATGCATACGTATGCATATGTTATGCATACGTATGCATAAATTCATATGCATACGTATGCATATTTTTTTAGTTATATGCATATGTATGCATTTTTCCGCAAAGTATATGCATACGTATGCATATTTTTGAAACTTTTATGCATACCTATGCATTTTTTTTCTAACTTTTATGCATACGTATGCATAAAAGATACAAAAAATGCATACGTATGCATATACTTTCCGGAAAAATGCATACGTATGCATATAAGTTGCAAAATATGCATACGTATGCATATTTTTTTAAAAAACAAAAAAACTTTTTTTTAATTTCCAAAATATGCATACGTACGCATATTTTGCAACTTATATGCATACGTATGCATTTTTCCGGAAGGTATATGCATACGTATGCATTTTTTTGTAACTTTAAAAAATTGCATACGTATGCCTAAAAGTTTCAAAAAAATGCATGTGTATGCATATACTTTGCGGAAAAATATGCATACAACAACAACAACAATAACAACAAAAAAATTTTATTTTGTCAGTAAAATAAATTACTACACAAAAAAGGCAAGTAAAGGTACATATAAAGTGCAATTTATTTACTACCTTAATGATTTAACAAACTAAATTTAAAGATAAACCTTACAAAATTCGCTGAGATCAACTTTATCAAGCAAGCATTTAAAAGTATTCAATGATTTAGCACTAATAACAGTTTCAGGCAATTTGTTTCAAAGTTTTACATTTCTTTGTGAAAAACTAAATTTACGACAG
The DNA here is from genome assembly GCA_030248175.1 of Microlaimidae sp. YZB2_3. Taxonomy (NCBI): domain Eukaryota; kingdom Metazoa; phylum Nematoda; class Chromadorea; order Desmodorida; family Microlaimidae; species Microlaimidae sp. YZB2_3. The sequence goes on from JASAMX010025997.1 coordinate 51,245, forward strand.
TCTAGTTTATATTTTTCAGTTAATTTGAGTTTAAACTTATGACCACGCATATAATACAAGTTATTGTCAAAACTGAAAAAATCATTAAAATTTAAATCAACATTTTTTTCACAATATTATAAACCTCGCATAAATCAGCTTTTATACGGCGCAATTCCAGCAAATTAATAAACAATGATTTTAAACGTGAACTATAGTCAGAATTAGTGTTGTTACAGTATTACTGGTACTGGTACTCGAACCCTTCCAGTACCACTGATTTTAGTTCCAGTACAATACTGGTACTGTACTGCATTAAAAAATTCAAAAAACTAAAATACTGGTACTGTACTGTATTAAAATTTCGGTTTAAAAAAATACTGGTACTGGTACTGGAAAAAAATCATGAAGTTAGAAAATACTGGTACTCGAACTAATTTTGGTTCAGTTCCAGTACCAGTACCAGTATTGATAAGCAGGTTTAACGCAAAAAACCTCCACTGGTGTTACTCAGCGCAGGCGTAATGGGTGCAGTGAAAGCTTGTATTATTATTGTAAAGCAGAGGTGGGTTGTTCAAAACAGATTAGGGATCCTTTAACTTATAAGGGGCCCCTTATATCGGGGCCACCTTAACTTTTTTTGTTGTTCAAAACTCGCTCATGACGACAACTCATAACTTGCTCCGTCAGTCATGATGTATATGCAAATTTTATTTAAAACATAGTTATAACTCGTCTGAATAAAATCTATATGACTTTAAAATCTGACTGACAACCGAGAATCGATTGATAATCCAATTTTGCGATTTGACAAATTTTGCTGTCGATCATAACTAGTGATCGACCGGGGCAGAATTTTTGCTGATGCCGGGGCCGGGGTAGAGAAATTTGGATTTGCCGGGGCCGGGGTAGAAAATTTTGCCGGGGCCGGGGCAGGCGAAAAATTAAGCAGAATTTGTAATTTTGGTCATTTTTTCAAATAAAAATCAACATTTTTACTGTTAATTATTTGGTTTATGTAATGAATAGTCACATTTTAGAATTTAAGTACTTTGTGAGTAAAAAAACTTATTTTTTATTACACAAAAGTTTTTTTTTCTAAGCAGAACAAAATTTTTATTTTCATATTTTAATTTTTCTAAACCTAAATTATTATTTTATTTACATAAAATATGTACATTTTCACGTAATTATTAGCAGTATATTCTTGTTTAAAGCAATATTATACTTAATCGCAAACCATTTATGTTACTTTTAAAAAATGCTTTACATATAGAGCAAACCATTTATGTTACTTTTAAAGAATGCTTTACAAATATGTAGAGGAAGAGTTAAAATACTTACAAGGAGCATGTTTTGATCAGTAAAGCAAAACGCGGTAAAGAAACTAAAATCAAAACTGGGTACAAGTAACAAAAATATTTCACAATAACAAAATCTCTTCATATTAAAATATTTTTAATTAAATATGTTGGTACCTAATTGGCGAAATTTAACCGTATAAGTTAAGAATACTAGTCTTGCTTGAATGTTATTTTAAAAAAGAACTTTTACTCGATTTTAATTTACACACCACTATTCAACATTTTTTAGTTTAAACAAAAAGGGTTAAAACGCACCTTTTTATTTTAAAAAATAAGAGCATTTTTAAAATTTTATTGTCAATTTTTGTAAATTAAAAAAACACTCTTTTTAAGTTGTAAAAAGTAAAATATTATATTGCGAGTACATGAGACTACTCGCTTTCTAGCTGTTTCAAGTTGATTGTTTTAATGATTTTAATCAAATTATTTAATTTTAGCCAAAAATTATAAAATTAACGTCACGTAAATTTTTCAATGTAATTATTTTCGTGATTTTGCACTACTTCTTATAATCTTTCGAGATTTATCAAATACATAATATAACCCAAAAAAATTTTTTGATTATACACTAGGTTTTTGAATAAAATTATGGAAGAAAAAATGCTACATTTTAAACGTTCGCGACTTTCTGTGCATATACCACTGATTTTTTGCGGAAAGATTTTTTTGCAGTCAATAATTGTTTTTTTCGTGTAGCGAATTTACTTGCAAAAGTGGAAGCAAAGTTGCAATATGCACTGCAAAACGCTAACACTGTTAAAAATTGGTGCACTCAAAAATAGCAGAAAATGGCGGGTTTTCTGTATTAAACTCGCACAAGAGTGCTAGTTTCAAGCAAAATATTTTATTTAAAAATTAGTATTATTCTTATTTAGCATTATGCGAAAACTTTTTTTCAAATTAAATATAAACAGTTCATTATTAACTTTTTGTTTTAAAAAATTCACGTTTGGTGTCTTTTGGCTGGATACAAAATAATGGGTTCAAAAAAACTGGACTGACTCCGCACGTTTTTTTTTTTAAATTTTATGATTACCATTGTGTAGATTTACAATAAACTTAAAAATTCTAAAATAAAGACTAGACATCAGCTTGAATTTTTTTAAAGTAACAAAATTTAAAAACAATTTCCAATATTCACCTAAAAATAAACGCAAGAATATATAATCCAAGTGTGACAACTCCCGTTGTGTTAATGTTTCAGAAATATGACGCCTTATAAATACGAGTTGTAATGTAACACTGTCGAGCGATAGTGTAACGAGGGCACGTCAGTCAATGAGGTACTGAGACTGGAGATTACGGGTTCAAGTCCTGTATCGCTCATTTTTCAGCAAAAAAAGCTAAAAACAGCTAATTGTTTCGCATTCTTTCTTTCAAAAAAACTCGATTTATTCGGCCTCATATTTCTGGACGTTACACAAGCAAATAGGGTAGTGCATTTAATTTCGGCACTTTTCCAAATTGGGCATTTTTGGTTTTGGACTATATCTTTGGTAATCCTGGACGGTATACGACGTTTGATAGCTCAAATGAGACCTAATTATATGTAGATGACTGTCGTGAGCTTTTTATTTGTTATGTTATGATATTTTCATGTGAAATTATGTGATTTATAAAAAATAAAATTGATAATCGTTTTTAGAACTTGTGCGTTTCATGATTACGCAATAAATTAGTTTAAAAATTAAACTGTCCTGGTAAAATTTAGTCTATTTTCCGAACTTTTAGTCTCCGTGGTTCTACGCTGCGTCTGTGGTGAGCAATCGTTATAAAATAAAATAGTGTAATTTCGGCACACATATTGCTGTAGATAAAAACGGGTTGAATTAAGTGGTCGGGTGTTAAATTGTAATTGTAAATAGTTAAAAGACAACGTTGAAATGTGTAGGGGTCATAGCACTGCACTTAAACTCGATTAAGAGGTTCCTTTTAAAAACTGCCGAAATTAAATGCACTTTTTCCCCAAATTTTGTTCATTTTGATACCATTTGGCATTTTAGCTGTAACTTTTTGCCAGTTACACGTTGAACAACAAGTAGATACTTAAATTAAAGAAAACTGTCAGGAGATATTGATAGGTTTTTAAATTTTTGAAAATAATGATTTTTTGATTGAGAAACAATTAATTGTTTGTAAAGTGCGTAAATTAAATGCACACATTTAATTTTGGCAATTTTCCATTTTTTTTTTAAAAACTGATTTAATTAATTAAAAAAACTACTTTCCTACAGTGAAACTTTTGTGACGCAACGCAGTATCGTGAAAGCTTCAAAATGAGCTATCAAACATGAAATTCGGGCCATACAGTGAAAAGTTACATTGGAAAAACAAAAAAGTGCCGAAATTAAATGCAGTACCCTATGTCCAGTTGTACAATAAACCGTTCTAATCAACTCACACATGATCGAATTTAAATAATCGAATTTAATCATCATTTTCTGCCTATTTTTTTGCACAAAGCGATTTAGTAAAATAGTCTTAGAAAAAACGAGTTTTTTGGTGTACGAAATATCGCTGTGCGAGAAAAGTTTTATTGAGTGCAGAGAAAACAGCTTGCGCGTGAAAAGTCACAAGTTCGTTTTTTTTAAATTTTATAACCGCACAATTTTAATTGATTCTAATTTTAATTGATTGATAATTCAACCATAGATATCTACTGTCAAACTCTCATCTTGTAAATAAAATCTACAAACGGCTTTTAATACTCAAGATATCTTTAAATTTTTAGAATAAGGATTCGTGATTAAAATAAGGAATCTTAATAAAATAAAGAGGCTTTAGAAAATCTTAATATAGCATAATAAACAATAAATATCCTAATATTAAAACAATTAAATTAGCTCTGTATAACTTCTTCGTCAGTTTACATATATACTATCAGGAAAATTAAAATAACTAACAAACGGACAAACAAATTGGTTAAGAGATATGTTTTATTATGCAAAATTTAATATCATTCTAACAAACAGCAATGTTACTTCTTGCTTGAAATTTTTCTTAAGATTTAAAATGTTGTTTAAAAGATTTAAAAGAGGTTTATAAACCCACGGCCATTATTAAATATAAAATATGCACACCCAACAGATTAACAGCACGAGAGCTATTATTGCAGTTTAAAGATCATATATTTCAATAAAAACATACTATTTGCAGCTTTAAATTTCACCAAATTAAATTAAACCCATGTTTTGTTTTTTTTAAATCGTCGCAATTTTGAAAAAATTAACCCCCATTTTTCACGGAAAATTGTAAACTAAACCATAAATACAAAAATATTTCTATTGGATTATACATACGTGAAAAAGGGTAACAGTTCCTCTTTATTGGAAGTATATTTTTAATAAATACTCAGCAGTGAATATTTTTAAGGGTTTAAAAAAATCGTTGCAATTTGATTTTTATTATCAATTATTTTAACTACTACCAATAATATAATGAATGTGCACTTTATAATCGTTGTATTCCTGCCATTTTTAACACCCATGTTAATTTTTTTGGTATTATTTCTGTATTTCGCGAGATCTCGTATGCCGAAAATCGCAATTTTTCATATTTAAGAAAACTGTCCGGAGAGACCTTAAATAATAAAAAACTTAAAAGTATTGCTCTTTGAGGCTTGAAGTTTAAGAAGTGCTCTCAACGAACTGGGTTGTTTGATTTCAGGCAGTAATGTTATTTACGGTGAGTTAGATATTATTGCTATAACAGAAACTTGGTTAACCGACACTTTTACTTATACAATGCTTAATACATAGGTTAGGCAATTATGATGTATTTAGATGCGATAGAAAAAGTCAATTTGGTGGTGGCGTTTGATTACTTTTAAAAAAAAATTTAAACGTTGTTCAGATAAAATTAAACGAAAAATACAGTAACATTTGTGACGACCCAAAGTGGAAGCGAAAATAACCAGGCGCTGGAAAATTTAGACAGCCAAATTTATTGAAAAATTTGGCCGATACAGGAATTGAACCCGTAACTTCCAAAGTCGACTCTGGCGTGCTATCCATTACACCATAGGCCGGACAAGGAAAGGGGAAAGATAATCGCCTTTTATTAACACTTGCACTTTGGGTTTTCACGGAAGGGACACAATGTGTTACACCTTCCCACCAAGAGAAGAGCTGCTCTCAGCCTCTTCGATTCAATCCACACACCTCCACCAGCCCCAACAAGCCCGTCTATCTTCCGTAGAACGGGGGGTACACTGGTATACATACCCGGAGGTGTGTATCGGCCACCAAATATGTGACGACCCAAAGTGGAAGCGAAAATAACCAGGCGCTGAAAAATTTAGACAGCCAAATTTATAGAAAAATTTGGCCGATACAGGAATTGAACCCGTATCCTCCAAAGTCGACTCTGGCGTGCTATCCATTACACCATAGGCCGGACAAGGAAAGGGGAAAGATAATCGCCTTTTATTAACGCTTGCACTTTGAGTTTTCACGGAAGGGACACAATGTGTCACAACCTTCCCACCAAGAGAAAGCTGCTCTCAGCCTCTTCGATTCAATCCACACACCTCCACCAGCCCCAACAAGCCCGTCTATCTTCCGTAGAACGGGGGGTACACTGGTATACATACCCGGAGGCCTGTATCGGCCACCAAATATGTGACGACCCAAAGTGGAAGCGAAAATAACCAGGCGCTGGAA
>JASAMX010025998.1:0-17927 GCA_030248175.1 Microlaimidae sp. YZB2_3
ATCACCCCTTTTACACCCTCTAATATCATTTAAAGTGAAACAAAACGAAGTTTTAAAATTCGAAGTCAGCTTTTATAATAATTGATTTCAAGCTCACTTAAATTTGAACTATACTTAAGCTTCTTTTTATAATTTTGGTTCTATTTGTATTGTTTTTAAATATAGTTTGATGGAAAATGAATTTACAAAAAATTTTGTGAAAACAGTCTATGGTATTAATCTTTAACTATTTATATGTTCATACAAAACAGGGCTGATTACGGAGCTGCAAAGGTTTCTTCAAGGTTCTGGAAAAATGGAAAAAAACATAACTATATTACATGTTATTCTTTACTGCATTGTTGCATTAAATTAAATTTATTGACGCATCCTAGTTATTATCAGGGAAGAGCGCGGAGCGCTCTTTCCCTTATATTAAATGGGTTAAGTCACTGCGCGGTTAACCGTTGTTGATGGCGTCATCGAAATCAACAAAACCTTTAATAGTTTTTTAGCCAATTAAAAATCTAAACATTTTACATAACTAAAATATTACCCATATTTTTCTGATATTAAAAACCTAAAAACTTTTGCTAAACATACCTGAATTTCATACTAATAAGCTTAATTTGCTTAACTTTTTTTTGTTTTGTTTTTTTTTTTTTGGGTCCCCCAAAAATTTTTTCCTGTGGTAAATATTTGGAGCTGATTTTTTGCACGTAGATGCTAAATTGCCCCCGCACCTGAATTTTATTCTCGAATATGCTCTATTGCCTGTAGTTAAACCTCTGTTCATGTGAAAAACGACCAGTTTTTTTCTAAGTTACCCATTAGGTACTGGGGTACTTGTGTGACACTTTTTTTCCTTACTGAATTACATATTAAGTAACTTCATTCAGTAATACACATTTTCTTGTGGTTATTTTTTTGGTTTAAATTATAATTCCTTACCTTTTTATAAAAATTACTAATTTTCAACGAGAAGAGCGAAAAAATATCCTTACCACTAATTAGCAGCCATATGGCAACAATAAAAATATTTAAAAAATAAAATGAAATAAATCTTGGGTGACGTGTGTGCGGGGTACAATGTTTCAATAGACGGAAATTTATCAAAATCGAAACAGAAAAAAACTCTTTTTTATATGGAATACTATGAAGCTACAATCACTCAAAATTTAATGCGAGAAAAGACTGGTATCTGTAACCTCGTAAAATTGTATGGAACCTGGAAAAACCATTTACAATGGTGTGGTTTTGTTGTTTAAAAATAAACCATCAATCCAGAAAAATCAAGCACAAAACAAAAGTCCAAATAAAGCTAATTTCCAAAAAAGTGGTTAAATCAGGTCTAACAAAAAAATTTAAACAGAAGAAAAACACACTATTTTATATGGTTCTTTCAGGTTCCATACAATTTTACGGAGTTACCCAGACTTAATTTTTGTATAGTATACTGCTTAAAATTACATTGAAGTTTTGGATATGAAAATAATTGTATTCATATCATGAGGACACCATGACGTTTCTTTTAAAATGAGTAAATTTTTTAATGTTTTATATCTTTAATAAATGACATTGAATTTAATGCATTAAAAGGCGGAAATTCTAGCAAAAGACGAAACAAAGTTTCGAAAAAAAAGCCTTATATTAAAAATAGATAAAGCTACATAAGTCTAAAAACTAAATGCCAGAAAAGACGAAACAAGCTCTCTTTAAAACCTGTAAATTAATAACAGATTTTGTTAATTGTTCAGAAACACAAAACCGAATAAAAACAATACGTGTAAAAGCTTTAGTTTGCGTTTTTTAACCATTAATAAAACTTAATTCACATATATTTCTCAAAGTGGATTAACTTTTACATGAGTTAACCAGCTGTAAATACCACAGTATTAGTTAAGTCACACGCCGTCAAAACGATAAAAAAAAGTTATAACGCAAGCGTCACAGTAACCATGAAAATTTCTGTCAAAATAAGTTAACGCATTGCGCATTAAATTTTGTAATTTATCATTATTTTCGTATAAAGCAAAACATACCGCCATATTATTGGCTTTTTAAAATCAAATATCATGTTCTAAGTCCGAAAAACATTGAAAAATTCAGATTTAATATAAGGCGACTTTTTCTTTAATGTTTCTATTTATTACATAAAACAAATTAGCTGTCAATGTATTTGTTAAATTAAAAGTCGCCTTATATTAAATCTGAATTTTTCAATGTTTTTCGGACTTAAAACTTGATATTTGATTTTAAAAAGCCGTTAATATGGCGGTACGTTTTGCTTTATACGAAAATAATGATAAATTACAAAATTTAATGCGCAATGCGATAACTTATTTTGACAGAAATTTTTCATGGTTACTGTGACGCTTGCGTTATACTTTTTTTGTATCGTTTTGACGACGTGTGACTTAACTAATACTGTGGTATTTACAGCTGGTTAACTCATGTAAAAGTTAATCCACTTTGAGAGAAATTTATGTGAATTAAGTTTTATTAATGGTTAAAAAAACGCAAACTAAAGCTTTTACACGTATTGTTTTTCTTCGGTTTTGTTTTTCTGAAAAATTCACAAAATCTGTTATTAATTTACAGGTTTTAAAGAGACTTGTTTCAGTCTTTTCTGGCATTTAGTTTTTAGACTTATGTAGCTTTATACTATTCCATTTAATATAAGGCTTTTTTTTCGAAACTTTGTTTCGTCTTTTGCTAGAATATATAAATATATCCGGCATCCAGCAGGATATTTACTCCAATTAGACCGTGATGTGCGGTTTTATAGTACTGTGCTGAACGCCGGTGTCGCGGGATATCTTTTCCCCCTTCTTTTTCCCCCCGGAAGATCTATCCCGGTAAAAAGGCGGGATAGTTTTCCCCCCGGAAAAACCATCCCGCTAAAACACCGGTTAATTCTTTTCCCCGTCGGTAATCCTCCTCTGTAAAAGACTTATCCGGTTAAAAACCGGATATTCTTTTCCTCCTCTTTTTAGATATTGTTGTACGTTTGTTATGAATTTTAGCTTGGTTTTAAGGTTTTGCTTAGGCTGCTTAGGAGGAGAGTATTCTAAATGGTTACGTAGTTCATGGGTTTTATTTCAATATATTTAACTTAATTTATGAAAGTATCATGATAACAAAATAATCATTTTAATTTAATGACGTGTTTTTCAAAAATGCGCAGAATTAATATTATAAACTTTATGCAAATTTTTGAAGGGGGAAACAAAATAACGGTAAAAACTTTCCCCCTGAATTATAACGCAAAATAGAAAATTACAAACAAAATTAAAATCGTGAGTAAACATGTTTTAGTGGAATTTACCACACAAAAATTGGTATTCGAGCTAAGAAAGGTAGAGCTATTCAAATTACTTTTAAAAAATTCTAAGTCTAGAAGATAATTCCTAAAATTAAAAAACGGGGGAAATTTATTCCTGTATCCCTCCTTCCCCGGGAAGAACTTTACTGAAGGGAAGAATATCCCGGGATAGATTTTCCGGGAAAAATTTTTAGGGTGGAAAGAATATCCCTTGACACCGGATATGTTTACATGTTGAATGTAAAAAATGAGTGGCTTAGCTGCGATGTGTTTATATTATTGATTGTACAGTTTTGTTTTACCCGCTTTTCTGTATTCTTAAATCGTATTCGTAAACGGAGCAGCTGTGATCGCAGTGGGTCTTTTCGGCAGGTGTGGATGCCAGCTTTTTTCTACAGAGCTCCATTTGTTTTGGAGCTCAAAGTAGTCGACAAACCGCGTCGAAATTTAACCCGGTTTAGAAATCCGAACGGCGCGCAGCCGCAACCTGCCAGCCAATGGTCCACCTAAAAAAAGATTTTAAGAAATTAGAGCCGAAGGAACTTGGAGCCTAGGGAAATTAAGGAGGAAAGTTAAGACCGAGGGAACTTGGATCTAAATAGGGTATGGTGTTTTTACTGCAGGTAAGGAACTTGAAGCCGTCAGAAATTTTTAGGAACTTAGAGCCGCGGAACTTAGGAACTTGGAGCCTAGGGAAATTAGATTGGAGGAAAGTTAAGACCAAGGGGACTTGGATCGAAATCGGGTACGGCGTTTTTACTGTAGGTAAGGAACTGGAAGCCGTCAGAAATTTTTAGAAACTCAGAGCCGCAAACAATGGGAATTTGCATCCCTTGAAAAAAAGGTTTGAACTTATGTTTAAGCTTTGCTTAGGCTTACGTAGAGGTTTAGGCGTTTTTTATTTTTGGCTCTAAGTTTTCTCTTACGGTTCTAAGTTTTTGTAACGTCCAGAAATATGAGGCCGAGTAAATCGAGTTTTTGAAAGAAAGATTGCAAAACAATTAGCTGTTTTTAGCTTTTTGGCTGAAAAATGAGCATTACAGGACTTAAACCTGTAATGTCCATTCTCAGTACCTCATTGACTGAAGTGCTGCTTTAAACTATCGCTCGACAGCTTTACATTAGAACTTGTATTTATAAGGCGTCATATTTCTGAAACATTGACACAACGGGAGTTGTGACATTTTCCACTTACGGCTTTTGGGCTCAAGGTTTCAGCTCTAAGTTCCCACGGAATAATAAACCTTAAATTCCAAAATTCGAACGGCGCGCAGCCGCCAACTGCGAGCCACTTTGTCACCTGAAACAATTTTGGTAAATTAGAACCGAGGAAATTAGAGCCAAGGGAACTTGGAGCCGAGGAAATTTGTAACTGGAGCTTGGAGCCGAAAATAAAAAAAACATTGAAACCGAAAGCATAAAATCGTTAAAATTTATAAAAATAGAAAAAGCGTTTTTTCGAGCCTTTTTCCTCAGTACAGTAATATTTTATTTATCTACGTTTCAAAACAATGCAGCGTCTCCGTCAGGAAATTTTAACGTATGTGGGTAGAAACGTTTTTACCCACATACGTTAAAATTTCCTGACGAAGAAACACGCTGTTGTTTCGAAACGTAGATAAATAAAAATATTTCTACTGTACTGAGGAAAAAGCCTGGAAAAAACACTTTTCTTATTTAAAATGAGTCCTCAGAAATTTGCAAAAATTCAAATTATAAAAATAGACCTGAAAATAAGAGCCGAAAGGGTTATACCTAAGCGATAACAAAAGCCTGAATCTGACTGTTAAGGCTGGTTCATACTTATGACAAAACGTCTTTGGACAAAGTAAAAAGGCCAATTTTAAAAAAGAAACACGTCCTTTGGACTTTTTTCTTTGGACGAAGTATGAACGCTACTTAAAATTTGTCTTTTGGACAAAGTCCAAAGGACAAATCCAAAGGGAAAAGTCCAAAGGACAAGAAAGTATGAACACGTTGTCCTTTGGATTTTGTCCTGTGTTTGTCCTTTGGACAAAGTCCAAAGGACTTTTGTCCTTTAGGTGTCATCGTGACAGACGGGTGTCATCGTAACGGATGGGTGTCATTGTGACGGACGGGTGTCATCATGACGGACGGGTGTCATCGTGATGGACAGGTATCATCGTAAAGGGCGGGTGTCATCGTGACGGACGGGTGTCATCGTGATGGATGGGTGTCATCATAATGGATGGGTTCATTGTGACGGACAGGTGTCATCATGACGGACGGGTGTCATCGTGACGGACGGGTGTCATCGTGACAGGACGGGTGTCATTGTAAAGGGCGGTTGTCATCGTGACGGATGGGTGTCATCGTGATGGATGGGTGTCATCATAATGGATGGGTTCATTGTGATGGATGGGTGTCATTGTGATGGACGGGTATCATCGTAAAGGGCGGGTGTCATCATGACGGACAGGTGTCATTGTAATGGATGGGTTCATTGTGATGGACAGGTGTCATCGTGACGGACAGGTATCATCGTAAAGGGTGGGTGTCATCGTGATGGATGGGTGTCATCGTAATGGATGGGTTCATCGTGACGGACGGGTGTCATCGTGATGGATGGGTATCATTGTAAAGGGCGTGTGTCATCGTGACGGACGGGTGTCATTGTGATGGATGGGTGTCATTGTGATGGATGGGTGTCATTGTAATGGATGGGTTCATCGTGACGGACGGGTGTCATTGTGATGGACGGGTATCATCGTAAAGGGCAGGTGTCATTGTGACGGACGGGTGTCATCGTGATGGACGGGTGTCATTGTGATGGATGGGTGTCATTGTAACAGATGGGTTCATCATGACGGACGGGTGTCATCATGACGGATGGGTATCATCGTAAAGGGGGGGTGTCATTGTGACAGACGGGTGTCATCATGACGGATGGGTGTCATTGTGATGGATGGGTGTCATCGTAATGGATGGGTTCATCCTGATGGACGGGTGTCATCGTGACAGAGGGGTGTCATCGTAACGGATGGGTGTCATTGTGACGGACGGGTGTCATCGTGACAGACGAGTGTCATCATGACGGACGAGTGTCATCTTGATGGATGGGTGTCATTGTGACGGATGGGTGTCATCGTGACGGACGGGTATCATTGTAAAGGGTGGGTGTCATCGTGACGGACGGGTGTCATCGTAATGGATGGGTTCATCGTGACGGACGGGTGTCATCGTGACGGACGGGTATCATCGTAAAGGGCGGGTGTCATCGTGATGGACGGGTGTCATTGTGACGGACGGGTGTCATCGTGATGGATGGGTGTCATCGTAATGGATGGGTTCATCATGACGGACGGGTGTCATCGTGACAGACGGGTATCATCGTAAAGGGTGGGTGTCATCGTGACGGACGGGTGTCATTGTGACGGACGGGTGTCATTGTGATGGATGGGTGTCATCATAATGGATGGGTTCATCGTGACGGACGGGTGTCATTGTGATGGACGGGTGTCATCGTAATGGATGGGTGTCATCGTGACGGACGGGTGTCATCGTGATGGACGAGTGTCATCATGACGGACGAGTGTCATCTTGACGGACGGGTGTCATCATGACGGACGGGTGTCATCGTGACGGACGAGTGTCATCATTACGGACGGGTGTCATTGTGACAAACGGGTGTCATCGTGACGGACGGGTGTCATTGTGAGGGCGGGTATCTTTGTGACAGACGGGTGTCATCATGACAGACGGGTGTCACCGTGACAGAGGAGTGTCATCGTAAAGGGCGGGTGTCATTGTGACGGACGGGTGTCATCGCAATGGACGGGTGTCATCATGACGGACGGGTGTCATTGTGTGGGCGGGTGTCATGATAATTGATTTGAAAACAATGTTTCTAAAGATATTTTGTCTTGCTGGCTGACTTTCAAAAACTTTTACAATTTCATAACGTACCTTTTATTAAAAGTCAAATAAGCGACAAAAAACAAAACAGATTCTGCGTGAAAACCAGACTAAAAACACAAATGAATTATGCAGTGTTGACACAGTTAACCAATTCCAAATAATATTGACACATCTAACCAATTTAAAAAAGGACAAATTTTGCCCTTTTTTATATAAAAAACCGCGAAAACAACTGAGAAGAAACATTTGTATTAATTTGTCATAAAAAAATTAAAAAATACGCCCACAATTACTTAAAATGACTATTTGTTTAAAAAACAATCAGGAACAAAAAATGTTTCAGTTTAGTTTTGAAATGATAAGTGAAAAAAGCAAAAGAATATGACTGACAAATGTGCACAATTATAATTTTTAAAAAAATAAATATTCGTTTATTTCATTCAGTTTTTTTATATAAACATATAAAGAAATGAAATTAAACATGAATATTAAGTTAGAAATCTACATAAACGGAAAAAAAACTTGATTACAAAGGGTTCAAACTTAGGACCCTCAAGTCCATTTTCAAAAGACATCCACTGCGCTACCCTAACTATGTTAAATATTTGCCTAGAAGTGTAATATATAAACTGCTGTTTGCAACATCCCGTGTTTTCCAGCAACACTTTTACTTTTTTTTGGTGTTTTGCGGTATTTTTAAAAATAATGTAAATAGCCTTTATTTTGCATTAAAATGCCGACAAATCTGCGGTAGTTTTTATTAAAATTTATTAGTTTGTGTTCAGTTTTATTGTACGAGTATTTTTGATTTTAAAAAGAAAAAAACTAAATAATGCGTTTGTTGCGTTCTTTACAATCTTTAATTAGTAAAATATAAAATATTTTTAAAAATTTTAACGGTTTATTCCATAATCTTTTGTTATTTTTTATGGTTTCCCAGGATTTTTTATTTGACATTTTATTATTTTTTTAGAGAAAAGGAAGAAAGATCCGACTTTTTCTCTATGCCGTTAAATACATTCAGTAAATATATATTTCCTCCTTTCGGTATTTTAAATAACACCGTAAGATATGTGGAAAAAACCCATTAAAACGTTAAAACATATTTCAAAAAAAGCAAATTCTTATATGTCGTCAAACTATATTTCTTTAAAATTAAGTGACTTATGTAAGTAAGTATTTTATTAAGGTTAAATTCAGCTTTTGGCTGGGGACTTTCACCCCGCACCCACAAAAGGTGGTACCTGGCGGATCCTTGAGCGATTGCCTTTAGAGCTGACTCTTGGATCAGAGTAATGAATCCAGCGAAACATTTGCAAACAGAGTTTGCAAAAAACGTCTCAACTGGCGGGGGCCTTAGAAAACTAAGGGTGCATCCCCATGGTTCACTACCGGATCTTTTAAGGTTAAATTCAGCTTTTGGCTGGGGACTTTCACCCTGCACCCACAAAAGGTGGTACCTGGCGGATCCTTGAGCGATTGCCTTTAAAGCTAACTCTTGGATCAGAGTAATGAACCCAGCGAAACATTTGCAAACAGAGTTTGCAAAAAACGTCTCAACTGGCGGGGGCCTTAGAAAACTAAGGGTGCATCCCCATGGTTCACTACCGGATCTTTTAAGGTTAAATTCAGCTTTTGGCTGGGGACTTTCACCCCGCACCCACAAAAGGTGGTACCTGGCGGATCCTTGAGCGATTGCCTTTAGAGCTGACTCTTGGATCAGAGTAATGAACCCAGCGAAACATTTGCAAACAGAGTTTGCAAGGCCCCCGCCAGTTGAGACGTTTTTTGCAAACTCTGTTTGAAAATGTTTTGGTGGGTTCATTACTCTGATCCAAGAGTCAGCTCTAAAGGCAATCGCTCAAGGATCCGCCAGGTACCACCTTTTGTGGGTGCGGGGTGAAAGTCCCCAGCCAAAAGCTGAATTTAACCTTAAAAGATCCGGTACTGAACCATGGGATCGCTCCCTTAGTTTCTAAGGCCCCCGCCAGTTTATACGTTTTTTGCAAACTCTGTTTGCAAATGTTTCGCTGGGTTCATTACTCTGATCCAAGAGTCAACTCTAAAGGCAATCGCTCAAGGATCCGCCAGGTACCACCTTTTGTGGGTGCGGGGTGAAAGTCCCCAGCCAAAAGCTGAATTTAACCTTAAAAGATCCGGTAGTGAACCATGGGGATGCACCCTTAGTTTTCTAAGGCCCCCGCCAGTTGAGACGTTTTTTGCAAACTCTGTTTGCAAATGTTTCGCTGGGTTCATTACTCTGATCCAAGAGTCAGCTCTAAAGGCAATCGCTTAAGTATTTTATTCTTTTTATTTATGCACTACATGTATATTACTTTCTTGAGAATGCTGAGCTAAGTGTTCGGAAGCCAGCCAGGAAGATTAAATATCTTTAAAAACATGGTTTGTAAAATGATTATCGTGACACCCGTGCGTCACGATGACACCTGTTCGTCACGATGACACCCGTCCGTCACAATGACACCTGTTCGTCACGATGACACGCGTCTGTCACGATGACACCCGTCCGTCACGATGACACCCGTCCATCACGATGACACCCCTCCGTCACGATGACACCCGTCTGTCACGATGACACCCGACCATCACAATGACACCCGTCCATCACGATGAAACCCATCCGTCACGATGACACCCGTCCGTCACGATGAAACCCGTCCGTCACAATGACACCCGTCCGTCACAATGACACCCGTCTGTCACGATGACACCCGTCCATCACGATGACACCCGTCCGTCACGATGACACCCGTCCGTCACGATGACACCCGTCCGTCACGATGACACCCGTCCATCACAATGACACCCGTCCGTCACGATGACACCCGTCCGTCACGATGACACCCATCCGTCACAATGACACCCGTCCGTCACGATGAAACCCGTCCGTGACGATGAAACCCGTCCGTCACAATGACACCCGTCCGTCATGATGACACCCGTCCGTCACGATGAAACCCGTCCGTCACGATGACACCCGTCCGTCACGATGACACCCGTCCGTCACGATAACACCCATCCGTCACGATGACACCCGTCCATCACGATGACACCCATCCATCACGATGATACCCGTCCGTCACGATGACACCCATCCGTCACGATGACACCTGTCTGTCACAATGACACCCGTCCGTCACGATGACACCCGTCCGTCACGATGAAACCCATCCGTCACGATGAAACCCGTCCGTCACGATGAAACCCGTCCGTCACGATGACACCCGTCCGTCACGATGACACCCGTCCGTCCGCTGGTTGTCTTTCGCATGGCTGCGTTTGTTAGACATAAGTGTCACACCTTTGTCCCGGATAATCGTATTATCCACCTTTGATCTAAAATACTTTTCGTCTAAAATATCTAAAATATCTAAGAAACTTTTATTTTTTTAATTACTTAATATTAATGGACTAAAGTCACAGAAGGAATAATTTGCATATTGTGTGGCTAAAAAGTGCGCTCGCAATTGTCGAAGCACCTTAATTTTTTTGTTTGAAAATCGCGCCAAAACTGCTGAACGTATTATTATTGAAATAAACATCATACGGAACGACCAATCATGCTTATGCAAATTATTCCTTATGTGACTTTGGTCGATTAATAAAATTGATAAATTAAATATTTACCTCCGTTTCTTGTTGACAAGATGTCATACTGTAGGTGGAAAAGTATTTAAGCTTCCTATCTTTGCAGGTTCCGTATGGGGCTGGTAGGCCGCGAAAATGTTTTTCTGAAACTTCAATCCAAGTGGAATCTCCGGAAGAAACGATAGCATAGTTATCTTCGGCCAGATCCATTACTCCTCTGTTGTTGGCGTTGTATTGTATCTTTTTAATTAAAATCACTTTATTTTGATTTAAACAGTACTGATTGGTGAACTATGTTTTTGGTCACTACCGTTCCTAAGTATAAACGTAACTTGGAAACTAATTAATGGGATCGCCACGTTTGAGTTCTTCTCTTGCAACATTTGAGTTCCGGCGAAAATTCTCTTATGCCACATTTAAGTCCTGTCACATTTGAGTTCTCCGCGTTTGTGTCCCGAAAAAAATGCGTTCAAAATGCAATTCCGCGAACAGTCCTGCTTTATTTTAGTCCTGCCACATTTGAAAAAAATTGTTCACAAATGACTTAATCAAAAAAAAAACACGTCTAAACGAATGTTTTAATTAGAGTGGAAATTTTTAAACTTGACTTAAACAATTTTTTACATGGTTTTTGTATCTGCAAGATTATTAAAAGACTTACCAAACTTTTTGCAAATAGATAAAAAAATAGGCTAATTGACTAAAAAACATTCAAGCACCTAATTTTATATGTTTAAAATTTGAGGGCACATTGGTCGGTTGATTTATTAATCAAAAGTTTTTTTTTGTTAATATAAACCAAAACTATTTTGAACATTTTTTAAGAAAAAAATATCCAAAATAACAGCAGTAATTATATTTAAATAGAATATAAAGTAAAATTTTACAATATGTTTTAACTTTAACAATGGTTTAAAATTGAATATAATGTAGAATAAATATATATTAATTTGTTTCATTTCGATTAATAAAGCATCTACTTAAAATAAAAAGTTTATGTAGTTTTTGTATTGTTTTACCCATGTGTATTTCAAGTTTTCCTTTGAAACAAGATCAAAATGTACCCAAATTTTCGCCTGTCGTTAAATATGCGCCGTAAATACAACATGCACTAGATTCCTTTACTAAAGAAATACACTTCTATACTGAAACAATTTTTTATATTTTCTGTTTAGAAGACAAACTATAAATAATCGAAGCTCTGCAATTACATTGTACTTTTTAGCGGCCAAATTTAAGACCATTTCGCCGACAAAAATGTGGTCTAACCCATACATTGACAAACAACTCATAAATCTATTTCGATTTAAAAAAAAATATTACAGGCACCTTGCACTGGAACTCGGTTTATACATGAAGTATGCAATAAACATAGCGAGTCCCCATAATGGATAATTACCGTATCTCTTACTTATCTTTTGTAGTATGCAGATCAACCCTCGAAAGCGCGCGAAATTTCGATCGGTTGATTTGCATACTACGAAAGATAAGTAGGAAATACGATAATTATCTATTATGGTTACGCTTATGTATATTGCATACTTCATGTATAAATCGAACTCTAGTGCAAGGTCCTATATTAATTAGTTTTTGTGTAATATATCATCATTTTTTTAGCATTTCTATTAATAAAATTGGCCAATGGGATTTTATAAATGTTACAAAAATAAAACGCCACTTGGGATGTAGATGCAGATGAAACTCGTAAACATTTTTGTGCTGTTCGATTTCTTCATTCCATTCATTAAATCCTTCAACAGAGCTCTATAATTAGTTTAGTAATAATTAAATATTTAATATATTAAATTAGTAAGATTTTGTGTGTTTTTGTGTGTGCGTGCGTGCGTAAGGATGTGCATTCGTGCGTGTGATTATGTGCGTGTATTGCGTGTATTGTTTGTGCGTGTGCGTGTTGTTGCTCTGCGCTTTTTTGTAGTGATCAAACTTAACTGATAGAAAACTACTTTGTATTCTTGTCATTGAAAAGCACACTATCATTGTGTAATAAGATACTTTTTTATTCTTTACAGGCCTTTTAGTTTTTTTATTTGGAAATTTTCTGCAATTTCTAATAAAGTATTTTTCCTAATTTTGGTAAAATGCGCTTTTTTGGAGACTTTTGTTCCGAAACCGAGAATTTTTAAAGAAATTTTTCATAGAAAATTTTACTATTTTTTAAAAACATAAAATATGAGTTTTTTTGTTTTTTGGCAATTTCTCAACAGTGGAATATGTTAAAAATTGAATTTAGGAACTAATAGCATATTTTACTCAATGTTATTAAATTAACCGATCGCTGATTCAGGATGGAAGTAAAAACATATTTTACGCAATGTTACTAAATGTTCTTTTGTTCTATTACAATAGGTAACTAAATTGACATTATAGTTAAAATTGTACGAAGTCGTCGTAATTTGAAGCCTGTAATATGAACTAGTATGAAAAGCTGAATTATTTATCAATCCTTCCTTCTCTTTGGCAATTATCGTTGCTTGTTGGTTAAAGTAGAAAAAACCCACACTTATAAACAAAAAAACAGGACGATAATTCAAACATGAAAACTTTATATAAAACAATCAGATGTTTTATAATATAGAATTTATAAAAAATCAAAAATTGTAAGAAACTACCTGCAAAAAATTATTTTTTAAAGTAATTTTAAAAAATATATTTGATAAGCTAATTTAAAAATCAGCTGGTTTATTTTTTAGCTGAACGTAAAGAATGGATTATTTACAGGTTATATTGTTTTGTAATAAAACTAACAATTTTTAAAGTTCGCTTTAGTCATTTAAACTTTAAGAAATTTCGTAATAAAAAATTTTAAAATAGAATATTTAAATTTTTATCAATACAATTGTCTAACCACATTTCAGAGTATATTAATACCACGTTTCTAAATCCAGTCTTAAGTTATCATTTTTGTGTTTTAAAAAATTATTTTTCATTTTTATTAAAAAAATTTACTTTACTTTTTTATTCGGTACGGGGTCTTTAGAGCCACAAGCAGGAAATTTGGAGACTTTAAGAAAAAAATTTTTGAGGTTAAATTTAGGTTTCGCTTAGGCTTAGGTAAACGTATTAGCGATTTTTATTTTCGGCTCCAAGTTCCCTACTTACGGCTCCAAGTTCCCCACTTACGGCTCCAAGTTCCCTGTTTTCGTCTCCAAGTTCCAGCTCCAAGTTCCCATGGCTCCATCGACCCTAAATCTTTTATTCAACAAATCGGTACGGGCTCTTTAGAGCCACAAGCAGGGAACTTGGAGTCACGAGCAATGGGAACTTGGAGCCTTTCAAAAAAAAATGGTTTTTGTTTAGATCTAGGTTTTGCTTGGGCTTAGGTACACGTTTTAGCCATTTTTATTTTTGGCTCCAAGTTCCTCACCTACGATTCCAAATTCCCTATTTTCGGCTCCAAGTTCCCTATTTTCGGCTCCAAGTTCCCTACTTACGGCTCCAAGTTCCCCACTTACGGCTCCAAGTTTCCTATTTTCGGCTCCAAGTTCCCTACTTACGGCTCCAAGTTCCCCACTTACGGCTCCAAGTTTCCTATTTTCGGCTCCAAGTTCCCTACTTACGGCTCCAAGTTCCCCACTTACGGCTCCAAGTTCCCTATTTTCGGCTCCAAGTTCTAGCTCCAAGTTCCCATGGCTCCATCGACCCTAAATCTTTTATTCAACAAATCGGTACGGGGTCTTTAGAGCCACAAGCAGGGAACTTGGAGCCACGAGCAATGGGAACTTGGAGCCTTTAAGAAAAAAATGGTTTTTGTTTAGATCTAGGTTTTGCTTAGGCTTAGGTACACGTTTTAGCCATTTTTATTTTTGGCTCCAAGTTCCTCACCTACGACTCCGAATTCCCTATTTTTAGCTCCAAGTTTCAGTTCCAAGTTGCCTTGGCTCCATCGACCCTAAACTAACAAATCCTACTCAATAAATTGTAATCAACCTATTAAACTAAAGCATTGGTATATTCTTGAGGAATTTAAGAGTATTTTTAAACTTAACACTTCTCCGCACAAATAAGAAATTTATAAGGCTGATTATTGTATTTGTTATAAAAATCGAAATACTTGCATTCGCAATTTATTTGGAGAGACGTTTAAAGGTTTATTAAAGCTTAAGTTTTTTTATTAAATATAGTACGAAATAAAAATTTACTTCAGCTACTAATATGCCATACTTTTTTGTTTTATCTTACTATAAACACTTTTGTTATTCCAGCCATTTATTTTTTTCTTCCCCCTACGCTTTATTTGCCGAGAAAAATATATAAATAAATTTCATCAAAAATAACGGTTAAGCTTTTATAAGTGGAATCCCCGCTAAATCAACTACTTTAGTCCTTAAAGGTGCGCTGCGAGGTCAAACTTTTTGTCTTCGGATTTTAATCATTTCTTGTGAAATTCTTACCCCTGCCCCCAATAAGTCAACAAAAATTTTTTAAAACAAAATATCTCCAGTGGTTCAGGAGTAATGACCCCCAAAATGACGTTTTTCAGACAATTATGTTCGTGAAAAATGGCTCAATGGGTATTTAAATTTAGGTTACAAACTATACACTCAAAGAAAGCGGCTATTTTCTACTTTAATTTGATACCTAAATCGTTAAAATTAGTGCAGTATTTGTCGAGATATTGCTTTTATCGTACGAAAATCACTTGATTTTTTCGCTAAAAATACGAAATGAAGGAAGAAAAGTTAGAGCAAAGCTCACAAAATCACTGCCGTCGTTTGGTGTTTTTAACGAAAAAATTGCGGGTTTTTTGTACGGGAAACGCAATATTTCGACAAATACTGCACCAATCTTAACGATCAAGACATCAAATCAGAGTAGAAAATAGCTGCTGTTTTTGAGTGCATAAGTTGTAACGTAAATAGTGATACCCATTGAGCAATTTTTCACGTACAGAATTGTCGAAAAATGCCATTTCTGTGGGTTCATAACTCCTGACTCGATGCAGATATTTTGTTGAAAAAATTTTTGTGGACTATTGGGGGCAGGGGTAAAATTTTCACAAAAAATTATCAAAATCAAAGACAAAAAGTTTGACTCCGCAGTGCACCTTTAAACTTTTTTGCTTTAAGGTAGAACTTTACAGTTTCTTTTGACGACAGATGTTTTTGAATTACATCTTACTATACGTAGTTTGACCTGCTGATTCAATTTTTGACATTCATTTTTCAGTAAAAAAATGTTACCGTCCACAATCATGAAATAAAACATTAATAAAGTTTATTACCAAAAATATTCTATTTTTTCATTTTCTATTTAGCGTATCTAAAAATAAATAAACATTTTTTAAATTAAAAAGTTAAAAATTAAAAAAAAATTTTTTTGGCGTTAAAAATACATGTCAAAAATACAAAACATTAATAAAGTTTATTACCAAAAATATTCTATTTTTTCATTTTCTATTTAACGTATCTTAAATAATAAAACATTTTTTTATATTAAGAAGCTAAAAATTAAAAAAAAATTTTTTTTCAGCGTTAAAAATATGGTCGAGCGACAACTCGACCCCATGGATCCGAGCCCGATGTACTAACCACCCGGCTACTGGGTCAGCGGGGATTTTCAATTAAAAGCAACTTTTAAAAGAATGGTTCAAAATGTAGTTTCTCTGCGTCAATTAAAAAAAAATTAAACGAAAATTAAAAAATTTGATTCGTTATTTTTAAACGAAAGCTTGGAAATAGTTAGATTTTAGGCTTTTACCATTTCTTTGATTATAAACGATTAAAAAAGGACTTCAGGATTTTTTTTTAATTTATATTTTTGTAAAAAAATATTTTTTGCAATTTAAAAAAATCCTGAAGTCCTTTTGAACCCAGACCACCTCTAAAAGTTGCCCCATATATTACTCTAATTTATTGTAAAATTTCGCCCAAAAATAACGAATCAATTTTTTTTAAAAGGCCTCATTGTGATTTTCAGAGGTAGAATCCATGGACATCTTTTGCGAACTGGACAAACTTTTCGGTGATGTTTTTATAACCACTGGATAGCATAGAGTCTTAACTTTTTATAGCACCCCGCTCAGACCCTGTACCAGGGGGGGGGCAGGGGGGCCATGCCCCCCTTTCTAGGCTGGCCGGGATAAAAAATAAGGAAGATGAGGTAGGTCCAAGGGGGTGGTGGAGGTAAAGGCGAAGGTAACTTTATTATGAACCCTGCTTCTCCCTACCTTCTTTCTTGGGGTATGCCAAAAATGGATTTTGCCGGCCTGGATGCCTTGAATTTAATGTAAATAGGTATTTTTAAGCCCTAATTTTAATCATTTTTAATACTAAATCAAAAAAATGTCGCCTCCGGTGGAATTTTTTTTCGCCTCTTTTAAAAATTTCGCGAAGCATTTCGCCTCCGGCGAAAGGCTTCCGCCTGGCGCCGCTTTGCCGCGCGAAATGCGGTGCTTCGCGCCGCATTTATATTCCGTTTTCAGTTTTCTAAAGTCTGGCCCCCTCCTTACAAAAATCCTGGCGCAGGCCCTGACCCCACTTTTATGGGCCGAAATATAATATTTATGATGATATGCGACTTGTAGTTCAAGTGGTCAAAACTGTGAAGTTTAACCTTAAGGCAATGTATTAGACTTTGAAATAGTGTAAATATAGATTCGTGTAAACTTAGCAAAAAACCATTTTATTGTCGTATGCGTGATTGTAAGTTTTGGCATGACCTTTTTGGAAATAATCCTTTTTATAATGTGATATAACCATTTTACTTCTTTATATAATATTCCTTAATTATTATGTTTATATGTTTTTATTTTTTGAAAATCTTGAAATACTTCAGCCAATTTGTTTTAGGGTGCCGATCGCTTATCTTCCATGGGAGTCGCGAATATCCTAATGGGACAAAAACGATTGCTGGGCTGACTTTTTGGCTTAATGTATTTCATATTATTACTAGTCTTCTGTTTCTTGGTGCATACAAAATCAGTGCAATGTGTCTATTGCTTATGTGTGTCCCTGCTTCAATGAGATGAAATACAATACAATACAATGGACCAAACATTTTAATTTTAAAGAAAATTTTTTGCAGTTATTGATATTATTTTTTGTGTGAACTTTCTAAAAGAAAGATAATTTGCACAAAAAAAAGCGATTACACCGAAAGCAGTACTGGTTGATCT
>JASAMX010026000.1:0-56816 GCA_030248175.1 Microlaimidae sp. YZB2_3
TATTGCTTGACAAATTAGATTTTCTTTAAATAAATATTTGTGAATATGGGTATATTGAGCGATGTATAAAGTTTTTTTTCATTTCCTTTGACCTTGAAATTAAAAAGGGCAGACAAAGAACAGTTAAAGAAAAGAAGTTTCATCGATAACGGATCCTCATTCTTTTCCCGGTTTTCATCGTGCGAAATGAGAGGGGAATTCTCTCATTTTTTTTTTATTTTTCTTTATAAAAAATAAAACAAAATAATTACATAGAATAAAAATTTATTTGTGATATGACACTATTATAAGAACAAGGTTATATTTTTCAGCTTGATAATCAAACTTAACATCTATTCTAAATAGTATTTTTGAGATAACTGTCATTAAATACTCATTCACCAGTTTTTTAAAATATGTCTCATAATAGAAGTGAATTAAAATTAAAATTATTATCAGACCTGTGCACTGCAGCCCCCGGGGTTATAATGGGAGGGGGGCAGTATCTCCAAAACGGAGGGGCACGAGGGGTCAACTTTTTTGAAACGGGAGGGCAAGCAGAGGAAAGAGAAAAAAAAGGAAAAGGGAAAAAGGGACAAAAAAAGCGAAAATAAAGTAAAAAATAGGTCTAATGGATTAAAATGCGTTGAAATAGGCTAAAAGTGCAAAATTTGCAATGATGGCGTCATAATAGGTAAAAAATCGCGTCATAATTTTTGGATAATTTTTCACATTTTCGCGAGGGGGGACAATAAAACGGGGGGAGGGCAAATCCTTCAATAAAACGGGGGGGGGCATTTCCAAACCGTGCACAGGTCTGTATTATTATTAAATTTTTTTACAAAACGGAACATTATTTTTTATAAAAAGAGAGTAATGTTAACTAATAATTAATTATTTAACATATTCTAATATAATAATCGATTTTTGGCGTTGACCGCTCTTGAATTGGTAATTTTATAATTTTTTATGGAACAATTAATCAGTTTTGCTGTTCAATAGTGTACAACAGTGTGTAACACGCTTTTTTCTTATTTTTTTAATTAATAAACGGAAAGGAATTAGTGGAGAAGACGGAGTGTAGGAACACTATTCCGACAGTGCCAGACAGTGCGATCCGAGCACGCGATCGCGAAGAGGCGCGAAACAGTTGAGTAATACCTCCAATCCTTCCTTACACTGAGTACTACTGCATATCGAGTCATATGTCAGAATTAAAAAAATACCAAGTGGGTGTGGGAGGGATTCGTACGCTTAGGAAGAAGATTATCAGTACTTGTTTAAATGATTACAGTCCTGGGCGTTCTTTGCAGTTCTGAGTTTATATTCGGTGTGAAAGAAGTTAAAACGGAAAAAGAATGAGGATCGTTTATGATGAAACCAATTCTTAACTGTTCTTTGTCTGCCCTTTTTAATTTCAAGGTCAAACGAAAAATGAAAAAAACTTTATACATCGCTCAATATACCCATGTCCACAAATATTTATTTAAAATATAATTTGTTAAAAAAACAAACAACTTGTGAAAAATTGAAAATAATTGTACAAGTAAATCCTCTTATATATTTTCAAATGTAAAAATAAAAAAATGCAAAAATATTTTTATCTTTGTTTTAAAACAGTATGTTTTGGGCAAGCTTTTATACATTCAATTTAAAATTTATCAAATGCATAATTAATAAAGACATATAAACAAAATTAGAGTGAATTTAAAAACGCCTTATGTTATATGCTTCATTTAGCATATTATTTCTGGTAAGTGCGAAAAACTGTCTTGTTCACGCACTGAAAAAACGAATCGGCGCGCGCTTCTTGGTTAGATTTTTTTGATAAATGTTAGTTTTCTCGTCGAATTTCAGATCTAATATATTATTCTCCAAAAGAAAACTGTATAATAAATTATGACCATGCATAGGCCTGTAGTCTGTGTGTACGGTCTGGCCACTTGTCTTTTTCCCTATCATGCATGAGCACGAGGGGGGTGGGTTCGGCGACCCCGGGAGGGCCTCCTTTGAAAGTGAGGCTTTCGTAACCCTCTTTGAACTTTTAGGGGGGTCGACCGGAGTGAGACCAATTTGCCCCAAATTCAGAGGAGGTTCGGGTTTCCAAACAAAGACATTAAATCATTTTGATTAAAGTTTTTTTTTGAGCACTAGATAAAGTTTTACAAAAAGTATCAATTATGGGAACCGTGTTTGTGACAGAAAATTTTGACTTACATTCATACCCAAAATTTGGCTCGGAATGAGGGTCGATAAGATTTCCAGAAGGGCATGGGGGGAGGAGTCGTGTCAAAAAATAAAAATTTTTGGGAACATATATTTAGGAAACCTAGATTTTTTTATATCAGGGGTTTGAAAATTCGAGGCTATGGGGGTGGACCACACCCTATACCCCTATGCTCACTTATGCCCATTATATTAATGGCCATAGGTGGGACACTCCCATGCACAGAGGTGGGCAGGGGAGTGGGGTTGGGGTTTATACCTTTCCCTAAAAAATCTTTTCTACTGCCAAGAAAATTTAACTTTGAAAAATTTAGGAGCACGGTACCCGCCGACACTCCTTTCAAATCTTAACGGCCTGGGGGTCGCGGCACCAAAACGCTAAAAATGGATTTGAGGGTATACCCAAAAATTTTTTTGGGGACAGCCCCCCCCCCCCCCCAGGCCCTCCGCCCGTAAGATCCGGGAGGCTGCGCGCCATGATGGCGGCGGAGGGCAAGTTGAGAAGGGGCGCACTGCTTTATTTAAAATTTTGCATTATTCCCCACCCCCCTCCCCCCCTCCCCCTTACGGGGTCCCAGTATTGAGCACTAAAAAACGCTAAATATCATCCCAAAAGGTACCCCAAATTTTTTTTAGAATTTACTGAATTTTGGGGATCGGAGCATCATTTTTTGAATTCGGAAGGCTGCTCACCCTATGACTTAGTGTCTATGCTCTTCCGTCCGAAAATGAAAAAGTACGAAAAACGATGCGCAATTTTCATCAGTCTCGCCAATTTTTGCAGTTTGTATTTTTAATGCATTTTAAGCCATTTTGGACATTTAGTTTAAAAAATTTCGTTAAAAAATTCTTTATCCCGCTTTAAATTATTTTACCCCGCACCCATAAGCCGGCACTTTCCGATTTTTTTTGGAGCAGTGATTACCCCCCCCCCCGAAATCGGGGGGCGGGGAAATTCCCAAAATTTTTTGGGGTATACCTCAAACATACACTGGCACGGGGGGGTTGCCTTTAGCCCAAATTCCGAGAACTGCAAACTCCTTATTGAGCGGGGGAAGAAAAAGTTAATCTCTAGGCAAAATGAAGAAAATCTTTAAAAATCAACTGCCTCCAAACTTAGGTCAAAATGAATGTTTTAAGCAATAAAAAGCCCTTTTATTGCATTTTTAAGCTTTTTATTGCTTAAAACATTCATTTTGACCTCAAAACTTAAGTTTGGAGGCAGTTAGAAGTCATTTTAAAGACATTTTTTTCTCTCATTTTTCAAAATTGGGGGGGGTTAACTCTTTCTTCCCCCCTTCTGAGTGGGGGGGGGGGGTTAAACCCCACTTCCAGATTTGGCGGGGTTTAACCCCCCCCCAAACCCCCCCCCGTGCCCATGTATGTTTGAGGTATACCCCAAAGAAATTTTTGGGAATTCCCCGCCATCCCCCGATTTTGGGGGTCAGGTATACCCCCTCCCCTCCAAAAAAAAATCGGGAGGCTGCCCACCTATGGGTGCGGGGCAAATAATTTAAAGCAGGGGAAAGGAAGTGGGGGAGACCAAGAAAAGGGGCAAAAAAACGAAATTTTTTAACGAAATTTTTAAACTAAAATGTCCAAAATGGCTTAAAATGCATTAAAATAGGCTACAAACTGCAAAAATTGGCGAGACTAGATGAAAATTGCGCATCAATTTTTTTGGTACTTTTTCATTTTCGGACGGAGGGGGGGGGTACGTAGACACTAACATAGGTGAGCAGCCTTCCGAATTCCGAGGGGGTATACCCGATCCCCAAAATTAGGGGGTGTCTTAAAAAAAATTTGGGGTATACCTTAGATACCTCATTTTTAGCGTTTTTAGTGCTGGACTGGGACCCCATAAATTTTAGGGGGGGGGGGCCTCGGCAATAATCGGATTTTTTGAGGAGGGTATAGTATAACCCCTCAACTACCCCTGCCCACCCATAGGTGAGCAGCCTCCCGGATCTTACGGGGTATAGCCGACCCCCGAAATTTGGGGGGGGTTGTCCCAAAAAATTTTTGGGGTATACCTCAAATACCCCATTTTTAGCGTTTTTAGTACTGGGACCGGGAGGCCCCTAATTTTAGGAGGGAGTGTCCGGGGTACGTACTCCTAAATTTTACGGGAGGGGGTGTCGGCAGTAATTAGGATTTTTAGGGGAGGGTATAAACCCCAACCCCACTCCCCTGCCCACCTCTGTGCATGGGAGTGCTCCACCTATGGCCATTAATATAATGGGCATACATGAGCATAGGGGTATAGGGTGAGGTCCACCCCCCTAGCCTCGAAATTTCAAACCCCTGCTAGAAAAAAATCTAGGTTTCCTCAATAGATGTTTCCCAAAATTTTTAAATTTTGACACGACTCCTCCCCCCATGCCCTTCTGGAAATCTTAATCGACCCTCCCCCCATTCCCGAGCCAAATTTTGGGTATGAATGTAAGTCAAAATTTTCTGTCACAAACACGGTTTCGTAGTAAAAAGAGTACTTTTGTAAAGCTATATTAGTGCTAAAAAACTTTAATAAATGATTTAATGTCTTTGTTTGGAAACCGAACCTCCTCTGAATTTGAAATTGGTCTACTCCGGGTCGACCCCCCTAAAAAGCTAAAGAGGGTTTACGGACCTCCCTAGAGCCCCCTCCTAGCTTTCAAAGGACCATTTACCCGGGTAGCCACGAACCCACCCCCTAGCTTGCCAGTCCATGCTCGATGCTCATG
The DNA here is from genome assembly GCA_030248175.1 of Microlaimidae sp. YZB2_3. NCBI lineage: Eukaryota > Metazoa > Nematoda > Chromadorea > Desmodorida > Microlaimidae > Microlaimidae sp. YZB2_3. The sequence continues at coordinate 4,929 of JASAMX010026000.1, forward strand.
CATGATAGCGGAGGGGGCATGGCCAGACCGTGCACAGAGCTGCAGGTGTATGCATGGTCATAATTTATTATACAGTTTTCTTTTGGATAATATATTAGATCTGAAATTCGACAAGAAAACTAACATTTATCAAAAAATCTAACCAAAAAAAAAAACACGCGCGAATTTTTCGTTTTTCAGTGTAATAAACAAGACAGTTTTTTTCGCACTCAGAAACAATGCTGAATTTAACTAATATGCTAAATGAAGCATATAACATAAGGCGTTTTCAAATTCACTCTAATTTTGTTTATATGTCTTTATTAGATTATGCATTTGATAAATTTGAATACACTATAACCAAATGTTATGGAGGCTTTGCCCAAAACTTCTAAGTCTTTTTAAAACAAAGATAAAATATCGTTTTGCATTTTGTATTTTTACATTTGAAAATATATAGAGATTCACTTGTACAATTATTTCAATTTTTCTCAACTTGTTTGTTTTTTTAACAAATTATATTTTAAATAAATATTTGTGGACATGGTTATATTGAGCGATGTATAAAGTTTGTTCATTTCCTTTGACCTTGAAATTAAAAAGGGCAGACAAAGAACAGTTAAGAAAGTAGTTTCATCATAAACGATCCTCATTCTTCTCCCGTTTTCATCGTGCGAAATGAGAGGGGGTTTCTCTCTCATTTTTTTTTTATTTTTCTTCATGAAAAATAAAACAAAATAATTACATAGAATAAAAATTTATTTGTGATATGACACTATTATAAGAACAGTGTTATATTTTTCAGCTTGATAATCAAACTTAACATCTGTTCTAATAGTATTTTTGATAACTGTCATTAAATACTCATTCACCAGTTTTTTAAAATATGTCTCATAATAGAAGTGAATTAAATTTAAAATTATTATCAGACCTGTGCACTGCAGCCCCCGGGGTTATAATGGGAGGGGGGCAATTCCAAAACGGAGGGGCACGAGGGGTCAACTTTTTTGAAACGGGGAGGGCAAGCAGAGGAAAAAAGAGAAAAAAAAAGGAAAAGGGAAAAAGGGACAAAAAAAGCGAAAATAAAGTAAAAAAATAGGTCTAAAATGGATTAAAATGCGTTGAAATAGGCTAAAAAGTGCAAAAAATTTGCAATGATGGCGTCATAATAGGTAAAAAATCGCGTCATAATTTTTGTATACTTTTTTTATTTTTCCGCGAGGGGGGACAATAAAACGGGGGGAAGGGCAAATCCTTCAATAAAGCGGGGGGGGGGCATTTTCAAACCGTGCACAGGTCTGTATTATTATTAAATTTTTTTACAAAACGGAACATTATTTTTTAAAAAAAGAGTATGTTAACTAATAATCGATTATTTAACATATTCTAATATAATAATCAGTTTTTGGCGTTGACCGCTCTTGAATTGGTAATTTTATAATTTTTATGGAGCAATTAATCAGTTTTGCTGTTCAGTTGTGTACAACAGTGTGTAACACGCTTTTTTGTTATTTTTTTAATTAATAAACGGAAAGGAATTAGTGGAGAAGACGGAGTGTAGGAACACTATTCCGACAGTGCCAGACAGTGCGATCCGAGCACGCGATCGCGAAGAGGCGCGAAACAGTTGAGTAATACCTCCAATCCTTCCTTACACTGAGTACTACTGCATATCGAGTCATATGTCAGAATTAAAAAAATACCAAGTGGGTGTGGGAGGGATTCGTACGCTTAGGAAGAAAATATTATTAATACTGTTTTAAATGATTTACAGTCCTGGGCGTTCTTTGCAGTTCTGAGTTTATATTCGGTGTGAAAGAAGTTAAAACGGAATAAATGACAATTCATAGGATTGTGCAAGGGCTATTGACAGAGTCATCTGCGATTCGATTTGTAAAACATTGAAAATTTCCATTTGGAACATCGCACCCGACTTAATTGCGAATTGAGGGATAATTCCTTGGATGCGCCTGGGAAATACCTTAATTCAATAAATAGCAAAAGTTGGGGCCAATTTGTAAATTTCTTTTATCTGCCATTTTAATAAATTCAAATAATATATTATCTTAACATTTTATAAAAGAAAATAAGCAAATCTAGAAAACAACACGTTAGAAAACAATCTATGGCCTAACAAACAAGCCATCCTCACCCCATTCGATTAATCGTGCTGCTAAAAATGAAATAAAATTTGATTTTATTTTGAGCAAGAACGAATTAAGAAGGTCTTAGAGAAAGGATCCGATTTTTTTGGTAAACGAATGATAATAAACTTTCGTAGGAAAAGCACAGGTTTTATTAATAAAACCGTCATAGCTCAAACTGATAATGAGGAAAAAAATGATCGTGTAGTTAAATTTTACAATAATAATTTTTGTTTAGTATTCCCATCATCGAAATATCGCGACGTACTACGGGGCTTTCATCAAGAAACTGCCGAGCGCGACGGGGAAACACGACCAACTGTGGCTGGTGATGGAGTTCTGCGGTGCTGGATCCATCACAGACCTGGTCAAGTCCAGCAAGGGTTGCTCTATCAAGGAAGAGTGGATCGCTTACATCTGCAGAGAAGTACTCAGAGTAAGTCTTTTTCGAAAGAGTCAATTGTTGAAAGAGATTTTAGACAAAAACACGAAGTAAATTTTTCAAACGACAGTATGCAAAATTAATCAAGAGAAAGTGAACTTAAACAAGGTATTAAACTTTTAAACATCAGGTACCCGTCACTGATTTTTTGTTAGTAATTCATAATATTTTGTAAAAAATAAAAGCCTAGATAGCTAAAAACAGTTTAAAATTTAACCTGTGTCTGAAAAGTATTAAATGAATAATATGACTATTTTTAGAAGCGGGACAACTCTTTGTTTAAAATTTGGAAGGACTAAAATTGAGATTAAAATCTTGGAATTAAAGAATTAGTTTGAAAATTAACAGTGGGGTCGGGGGTGTACAAACACACTCCACACAAAATAAAAATCACTATTCACTTATACTTACATACCGATTTTTTTATTTACGAAAAAAATGGTTCTATTCATGGTCTATTCAGATTTTACACTATATAAAAGAACTAAGAAAATTTCCGCGCTTCGCGCTAAATGATTATTTAGTTGCTTAATTAAAATTTTAGATTAGATAAAAGAAATAACTTACCAATAGTATGCAACTTGGTGCATACAAAATCAGTGCAATGTGTCTATTTGCTTATGTATGTCCCAGTCGTTGATGAAATGAAAATACAATACAATACAATAAAAATATGTCCTTTCAAATCCTGCAACAAAAATTATGTAATTTTGTAGAGAGTGCATAATAAAACACCATTAGCTTCATTATTCATTCATTGTACCCTTTCTGTCACATTTTTATGTTTAGAAAGGCAAATTTTGTAATCAATATTAGAAACGCTAATTAGATTAGTTTTATCTGTGAAAGTTACTTAGCATTTATTATTGTTTTTGCAGGGTTTGGCTCATTTGCACGTAAGTAAAGTGATTCACCGGGATATCAAAGGCCAGAATGTTTTGCTCACGGACAACGCGGAGGTGAAATTGGTGGATTTCGGGGTAAGCGCCCAGTTGGACAGGACGGTGGGCCGACGAAACACATTCATCGGAACACCCTACTGGTAAGATGATCACTGTATTGATTTATATTTGCAGTATTGTTTTGCAAGTGTCTTTATTGCGGTTTGTTCAAAAATGATTTATAATCAAGATTTTGCTTATTTATTTGTTTTTGTGTTTAAGGATGGCCCCCGAAGTGATCGCATGCGACGAGAACCCGGAAGCGACCTACGATTCTCGTAGCGATCTCTGGTCCCTGGGCATCACGAGTCTGGAGATGGCGGAGGGGCAGCCCCCGCTCTGCGACATGCACCCTATGCGCGCCCTCTTCCTCATACCCCGCAACCCCCCGCCCAGGCTCAAGAGCGGGAAGAAATGGTGAGTGTACACCTGCCTGCTTAGGCAGTTTGAAATTTGATTTAAAGTTTTTTTATTACCATTGTGATTAGAAAAACGGCAGATATTTTCGCGTTAATCGGTATAGTATGCAAATGCAATATGCGCCATTTTACTGATAGCAGCTGAATTCATTTACTGTGCTTAAATGTGCGGTGCGGAGTCAAACTTTTTGTCTTCGGTTTTGATAATTTTTTTGAAAACCTTACCTTTGCCCCCAATAGTACCCCACAAAAAATTTTTTAACGAAATATCTCCAGTCCTAGTGGTTCAAGAGTTACGACCCTCCAAAAATGGCGCTTTTCGACAATTCTGTACATGACAGATTACTCAATGGGTATAACGATTTAACGATTTAAGTTACAAATTATTCACTCAAGAAAAGCGTCTACTTTATTTTGATACCTTGGTCGTTAAGATTGGTGCAGTATTTGTCGAGATATTGCGTTTCTCGTACAAAAAACCGTCTAGCGGTTTTCGCTAAAAACCTTAAGAGAAGAAAAAAAAGTTGGGCAAGCTTCATAAAATCATTGCCGTCGTTTGCTGTATTCACGATTTTTTGTACGGGAAACGTAATATTTTGACAAATACTACTAAATACTACGAATACTATTTCGACAATACGACAAATTAAAGTAGAAAGTAGCCGCTTTCTTTGAGTGTATAATTTGTAACTTAAATCGTTATACTCATTGAGCAATCTTTCAGAATTTTCAAAAAACGTCATTTTCGGGGGGTCATAACTCCTGAACACTGGAGGGAGATATTATTTTGTTGAAAAAATTTTGTGGGCTATTGAGGGCAGGCTAAGGTTTTTACAAAAAAAAAAAAATAGAAGACAAAAAGTTTGACTCCGCACCTTTAAGAGTGGACAAAAATGGTAAGCAGAAACCGTTTGGTTATGTGGAATTTAAAGTACGGAAAGTCCACTTTAAACGTCAAATATCTCAGCATGTCATCATGTCCGTACATATATATCCACCTATCCTTGAATGACTAAAAGGGTTAACGAAGAGTCTTAACCATAGGGGTGAAATATTTTGGCCCCTCCTGGCTTGTCTTAGCGCCTGCCCTTTGCATAATCTGCATAGGGAAGATAAGTTTCAGGTTATCAACAACAACAACAACAACTAAAAGGGTTTAATCCCAATGCTCCCAAAAAAAAAATTAAAAAACCCATAACACCACTCACATTTTATAGAAGTTATAGAAGGGTCGCTTTTTAAAGAACCCTTTATATAAGTAAATTTTATCAGTTTTTGCTCTAAAATTTGTTTTTTAGCCGGTTGCGTAAAAAAAATTGCAATAGAAACAAACTGTCTATACCTTTTCATTGGTACACTGTTCGATCATGTTTTCATAATTTTAATCTAAATTTTTAATACGAATTAAAATACCGAAAACAATAGAAGTCGGCTTAACAGTGTACTGAAGAACATTTTTTTATAGGAGTAAAAAGTTCCATTCCTTTATCGAAACCCTCTTGGTGAAGGACTACCACCAGCGGCCCTATACAGAGCAACTCCTCCGACACCCGTTCATACGGGACCAACCTGCTGAGCGCCAGGTCCGAATCGCCATCAAAGACCATCTGGACAGACACCGAAGGGCACACAAACGGGGTAAGTCCTGTTTTTTAGGTAAAATTCAAGGTTATTTCTTACACAGTACCATTTTTTTTATACCATTCCTTCTAAATACCATTTCTCATACCATTTTTTCCAAATAACACCGATGGTGGTACTTAGAAGAGCAAAATTTATGGGACAAAATGGCGTGTTTTTTTAAAACTTTTTGCAGATTTTAATTTTATGCAGACAAACAGTAGATCAGTCTATTCTGTGATTAAAATTATATTGACGCTAAAAACATAAATGACAGTTTTTTTAACGTTAAACTCCGTGCTAGAGTGAAAATATTTTGTCCTAAACTATTTTTTTTAGTTTTTAAAGGGATTTAGTACTGATTATGTATGCACTTGTTTTGTGACAGCTAAAAATTTTTTGTAACCTTAAACTTGTTAAAAAACAAGGAAATCGACACCGTTTTTGGTCTATTTTACTAATAAAATAGATTAAACATAGCTTATTGTTTTAGATGAGACAGAATACGAATACAGCGGTTCGGACGACGATGAGAACCAAGCACCCAAGTTCCACCCGGAATTGGGTTTTCTGGACGGGGACTCCGCCCCCTCCATGGTCCCCATGCAGGAGGACAACACACTCCGCAAGCGCTTCCTCAAGCTCCAGGAGGGCAGACCGGTATTCGAAAACGCCGGCCCACAGCCAGTCAAGCGCCAGGCCCAGCCGCCCATGGGACCCGGAAGTAAGAGATTTTAAAATTAGTAACTGGTTTATTAAGCGGCCTTATGATGGAACTAACCATAGGTCGTTTATATTTAGCTATTAGTATAGCTCTAAAAATATATGTAACAGTTTCGTAAAGTCAAAAAGAAAGTTAACGTTTTGGTTTTTCTTTTTAATTAATAATACGCTTTTTTGACAAATAAAAATGTTTTAGGAATTTTTAAAAAGCAAGCTCAAAGTAAATTCAATTCAATCCCCGTATTAATAAATTAAAATTGTTTGTTATTATAAAATTTAATTTAGATAAAGCTGCGCCTCGGCCGTTTCCAGTGTCGGACGGAAATCCGCACGGACGTCCGTCTCCTTCGCGAGGCGGGGACGGGGGTCGCGGGGGTCAGCCCTCCCACCCCTCCCCCCAGGCCGCGGCCAAGCAGCGGAACAGCCCGGACGTCCGTCTGCGGATGCCGCCGCCCCTTAATGCCCACGGCCAGATAATGAAGCAGCAGCACCACGGAGCACCGGCCAATGAGCGAGCGGCTGATCGACGTTCGGACCGCCCCCGCTCCGCTCACCACGCCCCCTCGCCGCACAGAGCACCGGCCCAGCCGCTACTGCCCTCGCAGATGATACAGCCGAAACGGTTAGTTTTTTAGAAAAGGTTAAAGTTTATTGTAAGTTCAAATCGTAATTGTTATAACACAAGAAGGATGTTTATAGCGATATTCATTGGAATTATGATAAATTTTAAAGCTATCTTCATCAGTGGCGTAGTCAGGATTTGATTTCGGGAGGGGCGGTCTGGGGAGGGGGAAAAATTTCCGCAGAAGCGCTGCGAAGCGCCGCCGCCTGCGCCGCGTAGCGGCGCCAGCCGACGCACAGCGTCAGCTGGGGGGTCTGGAGGCGAAAAATTTTTAAAATATGTACTAAAAACTGCTTAAAAATCGTCCCCTGGTGATCGCGTGAAAATACATTTTAGTTTTGTTTTTTTTACTTAATTTCTATGCAATTTTGTCTCTGATCTTCAAAATAAATCTGGTGATAACATTGTTTATATCAAAACTATCTATTGCCTGATGTCTTTAAATTTTGCGCATGAGTTTGGTTAAAGTCATAGTAACAAAACATAGTACTGATAAAATAGAAATTTGACCTTCCCGCGTAGAAGGAATAATTTTTATATTGATTAATTTATGGTTTTAGAATGCACTAAGATTTATATAAAATTTTTATAACACAATATTCAAAAAATAAAAAAGGAAACCTATACAAAATGCCACGCTTCGCCAAAAAAGGAGGGGGTGATGGAGGGAGGCGGACTGGGACTACCACACAAGTTTAAAAACCGTTGGAAAGGGGTTTAAAACAGCCATTATCAAACCTATATATCTCATAATATATGAGTTTTAACATGAATATAAATAGTATTGCCAATAATATCTAAGGCAAAAGCATATGCCTGAGCTATGTATTGAATGGTACAATCTATCGAGAATAAAAAACTAACATAAATGATCATTGTACACTTACCTCGAAGCGGGAAAAAAATTCAGTTTTTAGGTATTTTTATGCTTTTGGAACGCATCGCAATGTTTCTGAAGTTTGAATTCTGAACGCAATGTTTCTGAATTTATATTTGTTTTTTTACGAAAAAATCCGGCTTCGCCGGATTTCGTGGGGCGGGGGGGGGGGCGGCCGCCCTTCCCGCCCCTGGCTACGCCACTGATCTTCCCAATATTTTCCGATATTTTGAAATATTTAACCAATAAAGCAGAGCGCAATGTATAATATTATAATTATTTTTAAGTTCATTAGCTCAGTTTGTTTTTTCCTAAAAATAGCAACAAATATTTTTGTTTTGAGAAAAATGATCAAAATGCTATCAATATTTTTGTTACATTATGAGGGTATGAATTTGATAATTTTATTTTTGTTTGTGAAAGAAAAAAAATTTCAGAGAAAAACGAGAGAGTCCCCATGGTGGACGACGAGAGCTTCCGCAGACCAGAGAACACATGGGGGGAATCCCTCACAAGAGCAGCGTACAGAACTTCGCTTCCCCCAGCAACTTCCCTAAACAAACGCCGGCACGAAAAGGATCCGCACCGCTCCTAAACGGGAAACCCGAGGTAGGAGAGTTATTATTTGTGCCGTATTATTTGGTTTTATAGTATGTTTAAATTCATTCATTTTGTGCTGCGTTAATTAAAAAAAGAAATTTTAATGGTAAATGTGGTGGTACACTGAATTAAATAATAATAAAGAGCTTAAAAACAGTAATTTGAATAACCCATAGTAATTTTAAAAAAGCGATTTGTAATTACCATCTTATTTAGAAAAATCATGGTTTTTATAAGGAAAGTAAATTCTTCTGCCTTTATTGATTGATTAAAGGACAATCTCAATTATTTTTTTATTTATTTTATTTTTTATTTAATTTTTCAAATTATAAATAACAAAAAAAAATTCTAGATTTCTGTGATTTTTAGCTGTGTTACAGACATGTGCACGGTCTGAAAATGCCCCCATCCCGCTTTATTGGAGGATTCGCCACTCCCCGTTTTATTGCCCCCCCCCCCGTCCAAATATAAAAAAGTACCCAAAAACTATGGCGCCATTTTTGAACTATAATGACGCCATCATCCCAAAATTTTTGCAGTTTTTAGCCTATTTTAATGCATTTTAAGCCATTTTAAACCTATTTTTACCTTATTTTCGGTTTTTTTTGTCCCTTTTTTCCCTTTTCCCTTCTTTTTTCTCGTTTTTTCCTTTTTTTTTTTTTTTTCTCTCCTGCTTGCCTCCTGTTTTATTGCCCCCGTTGCAAAAAAGTTGCCCCTTCGAGGTTCGAGCCCCTGCCACCCCCTTTTTTGAATTGCCCTTCCCCCCCCCCTCCCAATCAAATCAAGGGAAGGGGCAGTGCACAGGTCTGCATCATCGCCAATTTTTTGCAGTTTTTAGCCTATTTCAATGCTTTTTAATCCATTTTAGACCTATTTTTACTTACATTTTGCCTTTTTTGTCTTTTTTTTAAATTTTTTTTCTCTCCTTTTTTTTCTTTTTTCCCTGCTTGCCCCCCGTTTAAGGGCCCCCATTTTGGAATTCCCCCCCCCAATAAAACCCCCGGGGGGCAATGCAGAGGTCTGGTGTTATGACGTGACATCTGCATGTATTTCCCCCTAAAATCTTCCTATGCTTCTTATCATTCACTAAAATCATATTTCTTTTTAAAGAAAAATCTCTATTATGTCGATTTTATTAAATCTTTAGGATTTGGATGTTTTGGCGGAGGAGTTATCGCAAATGGGTGGAGTGCACAATCAGAAAGCAACGAGTCCCCCTCCCCCAGCCCCGCCCCCACGGGATTCTTCCATGATTGCCACTCGCTCATTGGACGACAGTGATGAGGAAAGTGAAGAAATGACGTCACCAAGCACCTCTTCCAATCTGAACGCGGACGGAACTTTGCTCGCCAGCGAACCAGCCGGAAAGGTGTGTTATGCTAACCGTTTTTGATTATTATCGCGTTTCAGACATGGAATGTCAATCTTAGAATCTTATGCGCTGAATTTTAATCTTTGACGTCTTAAGCACGTCAATGTTTAAGTGAAGAGTGAAAGATTTCGGCAGTCAAGAGAAATAAGTTTATTATTGAGCAGCTATCGCGCAGTTTTATTTTGCGTTTACGTGATTTTTTGTTTAAATCATAAGAACTGATTAACTTGCAAAATGCAATTAAATTTTTAAATTAGCAAATTGGATTTGTGTTGGCAGACATTACCAAAAATTATGAAATTTTGTTGCGTTTTTTATAAATAATATTATGCGTTGTATTTTATTTATAATTTTTAACTTTGCGATTTTGTTATAGAAGCTTGTGGAAAATGACGGTACTCTGAGAGGACTGTCGGCCCCCAATAAACCTCTTCCACCCACTCCAACCGATCAATCACCGACCTCCGATCAACCAGCCGATGATGGAACCCTCGTGGCCAAACGAGTAAACTTTAACGTGTTTCTTTGAAGATTTATTTTGACCTTTTTTAAATTAATAAGTTTTGCATTGCTATCGTTTTTTAAACACATTTTTTAATATTAGAGTTTTATTATTATTGAATTTTAGTTATGTTTATTAAATTTAGAAAATGGATAACGGGCAGGATAATCGGGATAAGCGTCGGTCCCGAGAAATGGAGGCGCTTCGGAAGCAACAGCACAGACATTCCGGTCTTGTCAAAATATCCTCAGCTCCAAACACCCAAGAAGTAGGTGAAATAATTCCTAATTTTTTACAATTGTTTGTCTCTTAATAAACAAAAATATCACCTGAGCACAGACGAAAATATTTTTTATTTCTGATTTTATTTTTTAATTTTTTATTTTCAGCCCCACCATGAGTCTCCGAATTCCAGCCCGAGTGTTTCTCCGAAGAGCAGTTCCGCCCGTAAAGTGTCGGAGCCTCCCCAACTCCGCTCCCAACACGAACCCAAGAAAACCGCCGCTCTTAAACAAATACACCCCATCGAGTCCAGCCCAGCCATCATGCAGGTATACTGGTTTTTCGGGCGAACTTTACATTAAAAATCAACAGGGCAAGGGCGGAGGGGGGGGAAACCCCAAACGGGGGGGAAAATCAAAACGAAAAAAAGGACCAAAAGGAAAAAAGAAAAAACGAAAGAAAAACCCAAGAAAAAAGCCCAAAACAGGAGGAGGAAAAAAAGCCCACCAAAAGGGGGGACCCCCCACAGGCCCACCCCCCCAGAAAGATACCCCCACCCCCACCCATATATCGGGCTTTAACATAAGTGAGTAGGATATTGTGCTCGCAGAATAATAGAAATGCTTTACTTTCTTTTTCCATCTCCCTTACAATTCGGGAAAGTCCCAAAAATGAGTTTTTCCTTTGTTTTTTCCATGTTTTATCCCAAAAGCCCAAGAACTATACAACACGTCCTCTTCTTATCCGGATATAGCAAAAAGTATACTTATCAAATTAACCCATTGTGATTTTTGAGGCCATAAAGCATGTCTGAAACGGGGTAAAAGATTGCGCCACTATGTTAAATTTGCGTCCCGCAGTGGTGTCATTTCGGCGAGGGGCGGTCCGGGGGGTAAATACTAACCCTGAAGGGGGGTCTGGGGGGAGGCAAGAGCCCCCAGCGAGGTCAAGGGGCAGAGCCCCTTGTCAGAGCTCTCCAGCGGGGTCCGGGAGGCAGAATGCCCCCGGTGGAGAAAATTTTTAATTTAAGGCGCTAAATTACTCTAGCAATTTTAATTTCAAATAATACTTATTACAAAATTTGAGGTTTTTTATCCTTTTACATCTAAACAATGTGTTTAAACCGTTAATAATAAGCTAAAAATGTTTAATAGTAATTTTATTTAAAATATGCCATAACTATTGAACAGATCGATTTGAAATTGAAAAACTTAGATAAATTGTCAATTTAAACAACCCGCGAAGCGGGTAAAATTTGTTTTTTGACAATTAATATGCTTTTGAAAAGCATCAGGAAACTTTCTGTATTAATATTAAAGAAAAAAATTTTTTCTCTTCCAAATTTTAAAAACGTAAGGGTCCCCCTATTCCCCTTACAAAAAAATCCGGCTTCGCCGGATTTTGGGGGGGGGCGGCCGCCCCCTTGCTCCCCCCTGGGCACGCCACTGCGTCCATGTGCACCCAAAGTTCCTTTCGCCGACTTATTTACGCTGAACTTCGAGACACTTGCCACATTAGAGCTGCGATAACATTCGCAAGAAATTAATGGTGTATTACCTCTTTGGGTACTGAATTTTAGGCGTCTTAAGCATTGGGATTTCAAATGGAAGGGAATGCTCAGAAATTTCGAATGTTCGTCTATCTTGAAAATCTCCAAAATCTTTATCAATGTACCCAATGCATAAGATTTTGCTGTTGTTGTTTTTTTTTACAAAGTTTTGTACATTATAATTGAATTCTTTAAGGATTCCATACCGCATAATCACCACGGTTCCGGCGGTCGGCGGATGATGAGTGGACCCCTGCCGGACCTCCTGCCCCAGAACCGGACTCCGCCTCAGTCCGAGCGGAACGGTGGGGATTTGACCAATCAGCAGTCGAACAATAACGGATCGCCCAATAACACTGTGTCCCCGACGTCACGTGACGACGAAACAGCCATTCACCAACAAACCAACGGGGAGGCGTCGGTGGAAGAGGTAAGGGAACTACTTATAGTATTATGTGCGAGCTAGTTTGGACGATAAAGGGTCTTTAAATAAGGTTTAAAGGGCGGGTATCTTAAATAACTTAAATTTTTCATAATAATCAAAGAAAAATATACTAAAATACGTTATTAAAAATAATTAAAACACATATTAAAGCAATAAATGTTATGCAGAAAATAGTTTTTGTGATTGTATTACATAAATAACGAGTCAACTATCAGAGCACTATAAATTTTTATGTTGTGTTTAAAAAGAACTCATATTACAATCAATAAAACTTAATAAAGTATTTTATTTTTTAGTAAAATCTTAATAATCGTTTTTAATAAATCTTAATAATCGGTTTTAGCTTTAAACGAAAATAAATAAATCTGTCTCTTAAACATATTAGTTAATATGCTTGCAGTTGCAACTATTTCTTCTTTTTTGCTTTTAGACTGGGCTAGAAAATATTAGTTTTTTTTGTTCACTGTATAAAATTCTTCCCTTTGTTGGAACATATTTATGTATTGCGTGTCAAAAGTAAGTGGCGGTGACAATATAAAAAAGATTTTCTTTTGACTTACATTTTATGGCCCAAAATCTGTACAATCTTACTACTTAAACAATATTTAATTGAATAAAAAATTCATACAAAACAGCAGACCTGTGCACGGTCTGGAAATGCCCCCTCCGTTCTATTGATAGATTTGCCCTCCCCGTTTTATTTCCCACCCCCCGCCAAAAAATGAAAAAGTACCCTAAAATTATGACGCCATTTTTGACCTATGATGACGCCATCATCGCAAATTTTTTGCAGTTTTTAGCTTATTTCAATGTATTTTAAGCCATTTTAGACCTATTTTTACCTTATTTTCGCTTTTTTGTCCCTTTTTTCCTTCTTTTTTCTTTTTTTTTTTCCTTTTTTTCTCTTTTTTTTCTTTCCCCCCTACTTGCCCCCCGTTTTATTGCCCTCCCCCGTTTCAAAAAAGTTGCCTCCCCCCTTGCCTTCCCCCCGTTTTGGAATTACCCCTCTCAATAAAACCCCGGGGGGCAGTGCACAGGTCTGAAACAGTAAATTGGAGCTTTTAATTTTAGGTATAAATAAATTTCTAATTAAAATTTTCGACTGTAGACAGCAATCATGAATAAGTTAGATAATAATAAAAAAATGCTAATAATTAAATATTAATTTCTTAATAGTATAGTAGTAATCTATAGTGTGTTCGAGTAATTTCGATGTGCTATGTGTTTTAAACGCAAATCTTTACGAAGAGTTTTAAAAAGTTCAGGTTTCAATTTTTTTAACAAAAATTAAATTAAATCTGTCAGTTTTTTTGTGTTTGTTAAGTTTGATGTATATTTAATCTTTTGCAAAGAAAGATAAAAAAGAAATTTTTTTTGAATATTAGCCAAGTTGTGATTATTTTGCTGTCAATGTTTTTCCAGTTTAAAACCAAAATTATTATATTAATTTTTATATTATAGTGGTACGTTCTACGACATTACACCGGTGTTTTAAAAACTTGTCAACCAAAATTACTGGACATAATAAAAAAAAAACACTTTTGTAAAATAAAAAAAATATATGAATTTAAAACTTTTTGTATTCTGTTTTGTACTTTCCAGGTTCTTAGTATGTCCGGCAGTTATGTAAGTCTATTTCCAATGTTTAAATTGTTAAATCCTTTGTGCATTTTTTGTTATAAATAAAAACACAAGTTTTTCTATTGGTTTGCGGTTTTTTCTTAGTGTTAGGCAATGATTATAGCTATTGCTATTATATACTTAAATGCCAAACAACAATCAAAATCTGTTGTTAAATAATACGGCAAAGAACTCTCCTTTTAAAAGGGAAAATAATTCTGTTTATTTTATTTCTTTAGGTAGACAAGACTAGAGGACGAACAACAAAAAAAGCAACGGGTCAATGCTGAGAGAAGCTTACTTCCGGAGTCAGTTTTCTAGACTTCCCTGTTTTTACAGCAAAAGGCGGGAAAAGTAGTAGTGTTCTAGAGCAACAGATTACTTTTTTTCTCCAGTCTTCAGAAAGCTAGAGAAGACTCGGACGCGCAGACAAAAAGACAAGCGGTATTGCCCCCAGAGCAAAAACTACTAATATACAAACCAAACAACAACAAACAAAAAACCAAAAACCCCAAAAAAAAAACAACAAACAAACAAACACAACAAAAAAAACAACCAAACAAAACAAACAACCACCAAAACCCCAACAGCAAAAGCAAAAAAACAACCAACAGAAACAAAAAACATAGGTGGGCAGGGGGGTTTGGGGGGGTTATACCCCCCAAAATTTCGGATTTTGCTGACACCCCCCCCCTAAATTTGGGGTAGTCGGGGACACCCCCCCCCCCCAAATTCGCCTCCCGGAGAAAAATTTTTAAGCGTTATAAAAGGGCTAAAAAAAATTTTCCGCGCTTCGCGCGGAGAGTTAATTGTTAATTGACAATTTATCTTAGTTTTTCGATTACAAATCGATTATCCCGTTCAGTAGTTAAGGTATACAGTTTAATAAAACTACTATAAACTCTATATTATCCTTTAATTAACGTTTTAAACACATGTTTTAAATGTGTAGGTATAAGAAACCTTAAATTTTGTAATAAGTATCATCTGGAAATAAAATTTCAAGTGTATTTTAGCGCCTTAAATTAAAAATTTTCTCCCCCGGGGGCATTCTGCCCCCCGGACCCCCCTGACAAGGGGCTCCGCCCCTTGACCCCGCTGGGGGGCTCTCGCCCCCCAGACCCTCCATATCTGGGGGGCTGCCGCCCCCCAGACCCCCCTTCAGGGTTAGTAGTGCCCCCCAGACCGCCCCCCCAAATGAAATCCTGGGCACGCCACTGCAAGGGGGGGTCTAACCCCAAATTTTTCCCTTTGCCGACCTAAGAGAGGGGTCTAGACTCCCCTCCTGGCTACGCCCATGTATGTATATAATCTTTAATTAAATATAAGATTATGGATTAAAAAGTTTGTGATACTTGACTTTATAATCAAGACAATAATATTACTATTCTATTATTACGTAATTATTAAAAAAAAACTATGATTTATAATCTAATTATAAGAATATATAAACACATTATTATTATAAGAATTAAAAAATAAAATTTATAACTTGCAATAAGGTCTTATTTTAATTTTACACAGTTTTAAAGCATTTATAAGCTTGTTTTACCTTTTTTTACGCGTTTTAAGCCCATTTTAAGGCAGCGCGGAAATATTGGGTACACCCCCCTCAAAATTTGGGTCTTGCCGGACACCCCCCCCCTAAAATTTGACCCCCCCTATACCCCCCTCCAAAATCCGAGAGGCTGCCCACCTATGGAAAACCGGCAAAAGCAGGCCGCAGGGGGCCACCCCCGAACAAAAAGCGGGCCAGGAGGGCCGACCCCCCGCAGGGCAACCCCGGGCGAGACAAAAAGGGGGAAGGGCAGCTCAGGGGGGCCGAAAAAAGACAAAAAGGAGGCAAAGAAAACAAAACAGCCTAAGGCCCAAAAAGGAAAACAGCACTAAAAAAAACGGAACAGAAAAAAAACTTAAAAGCGAGGGGAGGCACCTCGCTAGGGCAGCAGCGACCGCTCTCGAGCGGGGAAAGGAGGCGAATCAGGAGCCGAAGCTCGGAAGAGACCCCCCCCCCCAAAAAAAAAAAAAAAAACACCTAGCTAAACCATAAAAGCAGACCGGACCCCCTCCCCTCCGCAAGACAACGAGCAGGACAAAAAGAAAAAAAAGGGAGCAATAACGGAGGCAACGAAGAAAGAAAGGAAAAAAAATAGAAATCAGCTAGGAAAAAAACGAGAAAACAAATGGCAAAAGCGCGAAAAAGAGAAAAAGCAAAACGCAAAACGAAAAGAAGCAAGAACAGCAAAATCCAAAAAGAAGACAACACGCAAGTCCAGAGAAGAAAACAAAAACGCAAAAACCCAATCCCCACACCCATATCTCAAAAGAAAAAAAGAAAAAACCAAAGCAAAAAGCCAAGCACAAAACATCAACCCAAAACAAGACAGAGAACAAAAGACACCACCAAAAAGAACCCCCCCCCCCCACCAAAACCACCCCAGAACAGCACCCCCCCCCAATCCCCTCCCGGAACCCATGTATGGTCAAGATTATTAACTTTTTAGTGTTTTTTTGTATTTTCGATTGAGGTAGAAGCATTAAAACGTGGTATTACTGCCACTAATATAGCAGGGGGACCAAGCCCTGAGTCTGTAAAGTGTCTTAATTTATTTATTATTACCCTTACTTTGATATTTCAAAAAAAAACCTTTGACGGTCTGGTCCGGTGATGCCCCCGCTTTATTGGTGACTGGCTGTGACACTCTCTTTATTTTATTCCCGCTCTTTCCCCTGTTCAAAAATGTAAAGAAAAAACCAAAATATATTTTCCGTTTTTGATCTTATGCAATGATATGAGTGTCCAATGAATGCTCCTCGGAGGCGGTTTGCACAGGTCTGTATTAAATTTCACGTTTTGACATTTTCTTCGAGTTTTACAATCAAAATGCAGAAAATCTTGGTTTTTTTGCCGTGGTGGTGTGGTGTTTTTGTCCAATATAATAGATTTTTAAATTTACCAGTGTGATGGTGGGCTTGTATTTTGCGTGTGCGGTTTCTATTTATTTGTGTTTATATATACTGACACATTTAAGTAAACGTAAGTCGGACCAAGCAAAGCACAGTTTACAAAGGCGCATCGCGATACGAGACCCACAGAAATTGTACACACAATTTCTAAAAATAAGAAAGGAAAAGTTTTAAAAAATAAAACTTTTAAATTCAGCAGTTGCAACCAAAATTTCTGTTTTATATAGCTAATATGAAAAAAAATCTAATAACTTAACCTCTTAACACCTATGGGTTTATTTGGAATAAATAATAGTTCATTTATAATTTTATTGTACCTCGTAATATCTTCGATTTTTCAACTTTTTAGGTGTATTTTTATTTTTAAACTAGCAGGAGTAAATAAAGAGTACCAAAAGTAAAGCACCGAGGTTTATGACATATTTTATTTATTTATACTATTTTAAAATTGTTTATCTCCAGTTTTTGGTTTAGCTTAAAAACATAAAACAAAATATTTTTAATTTTTTTTAATTTAAATTTAAATTAATGTTTGGTGGTCTTATCTGTATTTTATAGATTTAAATCTAAATTTATTTTCAATTTTATTTTTTTAGCGACATCAGCCAAATCTATATTATTTGGTAACAATTATGTCAGTTTTTTCTAAGATTTATTAACGAATAGTTTTTTTATAATTATCATAAAATCCCTTTTTAATTGCATATTTAGTTAAACATTAGTAATTTTAGTATTATAGTATTAAATATTAGTATTAGAAACTTTCGATTAAAGCTGTTTTGAATGAGGCTCGACGAACATAACAATATAATGCAGTACAACCAAATCTGGAGACGCTACTATTCCGCTGACCGTCAGTCATATACACCAACTCACATAACTGATTGATAGCTTGTATTAAACACTTTCTTTTTCCTGGCAGAACCAAAATATTCTCCATTTTAGAATTTTATCCGTGAAAAAATCGACAGTGCTCCTAGAGTACGCCGTTGCTTGAAATATCCTGTTAAATTATTTTCAGGATATTGGAGTGGTTTTTTAAATGAATGTGCACGTAGTTAAATTATTAGGATTCCTTACTATATTGTAGTTAGAAATATACGTTCTTAATTAATTTTCTCAAAAAGATATCTAATTTTTTTGAGATGATTTGATAAGGTGCATAGTTTTCACAATATTATTTACGGTACAATTTATTTTAAACAAGCACAATTTACCCTGGTATTGTTGTGATGTAATATAGCACTTTTTCTGCACTCTTTACATAGACAAAAGTATCGTGGTGTCTGTTTTTTCATAGCCACATAGATAAACCTTAACCTGGAATCAGCGTAATAATCGGATTAATATTAATGCCTCTGCGAAAATTCTGTACATTGTGACAACAAAACTTGAACTTGGGGCTGTTACATATCTCACGATTCAATAAGAAAGCCGAAAAATTATACGAGGCATATATCCATCGGAGCATAGCTCAGATACTTGGTTATGGCTATCTGTTGAAATAGTTTAAAAATTGTTTATCTATATCGTCGTCACTACGGTCGATATAATAAAAATGCCTGGTCCTTAAAAATCAAATCTTTTTATTAGTAACAAATAGACAGCCCTAAAAACTGCGCACGATTAATATAATATTGTTTATATTTTCTGGTTTGTAAAAAGTATCACTACAACAATTCGCGGGGTGTACCCAATATCCTCATTCGCAGACATTCGCACTATTTTTGACATCCGCATCCACGAATTTTTCACATTCGTGAATGTCTATATTGCTTATTTTTACTTCTAAAATTTTGGTGTCTAAATGAATGTTTTCGCAATAAAAAGTTCAAAAAATGTTATAAAAAGCCTGTTTTACCTAAAATTAGCATTTTTTACGGATTTTTTCTTTTAAAATTAAAAAACTAATATTGGTAAAATGGACTACAGAACTGAAAACAATATGGTAAAAATGTATTAAATCCGCATCCGGGCATGTCAAAAAACAACATCCTATCACATCACTATCAGGCGTTTTAAAAGTAATCAATCATAAATCTTCAGAAAAAAGTGCATTTTCTTCAGTCCCCTAAAAAATTTCGGAAGGTCACCCTCAAAAAATTTTAAGGTCTTAGGACAACCCTAAAAACTAAACCCTAAAAAAATTTTACGGTTGAACTTAAATTAGGTCATTTTTATTTTGTGCGTCGTGTTTGTGAAGAATTTTTTCTTTAAATATCGTAATAACCGACCACATACAACTCTCATTAAAATAACTCAGCGAATCGATTTCGCTCATTTTTTTAGAAAATACTACAAAAGGCTTGTTCTAACAGCATACCAAACTGTGTTTCTTTTAGTTCTCTACTAATCAAAAAGTTTTTTTAGACAATAAATAGATAATAAATTTTTAAAAAATAGATAAACAATTTTTTTAAACTATTTCAACTGATAGCCAAGAGTCGGAGCTATGCTCCGTCCCGTAAAAAATCTCCGCTCCGTTCGTGTCATACATGGTCAAGTTGGTCCGGAGTGGAGGGGGGTTACACCCCAAATTAGGGGGGTTAAAATCCGAGAAACGCAAAATACCCATATCGTTTTTTATGGAGTGCATTTTACCCATATCGTTTTTCGATTTTGAAAAAAAATTGGTAAAAAACGCTAATTTTAGGTCAAAAAGCCCTCTTTATTGCATTTTTAAGCTTTTTATTGTTCAAAACATTTATTTTGACATCAAAACTCAAGTTTGGAGACACTTAGAAGTTATTTTAAAGATATTTTTTCTTCATTTTTCCAAAATTGTGGGGTGGGGTAACCTTTTGTCCTTTTCCCCTCCCACTTCTGAGTGTGGGGGGGGGGGGTGGTTAAACCCCCTCCTCAGAATTCGGGGGCTTAACCACCCCCCCCTCAGTGCTCATATATGGTTTGTGTGATATAAAAGTTTAAGTTCGAGTGTTGTGTCGTCAGTGCAATAAATTTTTGTATATATGCTGATGTAAGTGAATTTAGATTTTTATTTTTGTCTTAGCCTTTTCGTATATATTAGCTTATCAAAACGACGATTATAAAGGTATATAGAACACCATTCGATTTCAGGTATAGGTGTTTTTGGTCAGGTTTTTGGACAGCCTATTTAGGACTAAAAAGTGTATTTAAACACTGTTCTTAACTAAAAAACCGTGTTTTTAAAGTAAATAAAAAATTATACTTCCAAATTGGTCGGGAGGGGGGTCAGCCTCGCTAGGGGGGTCAGGCCGGACCGCTTTCGAACTTTGGATGGGGGAGGGGGTCCCTGGATTTTTTCTAGGGGGGGTCCGAAATTATGGTTCCAGGGGGGGTGAACCCCTCTGCCCCCTCCCCAAAAAACACTTATGATTTCAGGTTAAGACTATTTTTGTTTATAAACTGAACAAGAATATGGTATAAAATGACGATATCTGAAAATGCATAAAAATGGCAAAAAATAAAGTTATAAAGCCATTTTGACACTAATTGTTGTTTGGTAGTGGTACCTAAATAAAAAAAACATTTCTTCTTGTTTTTGTACCATATTCTTGATTAAATTAGATTTCTTACTTAAATTCTATGTGAAATAAGGGAGGAATAGTAGTGCTAAATTTTTTTTATAAATCATAATTTATAATTTTAGTACCAATCCGCTTCTCAGTCCAACCCACCTCACCGTGGTGCCCTGAATAAAAAAGAGAAGTCCTTCGTGGTATTCGGTTTCGGGGCCGGCGGGACCGTGGAGCGTCCTGGGAGGACCAACCGAGACTCATCCCAGGTATATATATATACGCTTTTTGGAAAGAAACAAAACATTTCTGTGATTGATATTTGATTGATACTACTATTTATACTACTGGTTGTTGAATGCTGCTTTTGTTTTTTTTCCTACGATCGCATAAGTGGGAACGCGGTGGGGTCTTGATTGAAATTTGTTTAACAATAACCTTTCAAAAAATATATAACTGAAAGGATAGTGCTCTTACTTAAAAAGTTTTGACTTCAGTCCTGCAATTTCCATGTCTTCCCAGGGCGACTTCTGGTTAAAAGTTGTTATTCAAAAACATGATTTTACAGGAAACTACTTTGGTACATTTTTCGTTACTAAACATGTTTCAATCAATCAAATATGACTAATCCTGCAAAAACGAAATAGTTCAGTGCTTATACTAATTTCCGTCTGACCTGATCATTGGTATTGATTCGTGACGGAAAATTTGTCACGTAATTTAATTATTTTAATTGCAGTCATCAAGTTTAACACTCTCTAGAATTAGAAATGTTTGATTTAAATTGACTCTGAAAACTTGGGGATCCGAACTCAACAGCAGTGTTGATATAGGGTATTAGGCGGCAATATGGAATATCCATCGCCGGCCCGCTTTAGTTATAAAAAAAGATCTCAATAAATTTTTAAGAGGTAATCCGGGCTATAGCCAGCTCACCCAATTTGCAAAACCCAAAATATGCTTACAAACAATTTTAGAATCGACTGTTTAGTGCATTGCTTTTGTAGCCATCAAAAATGTTTTAGCAGGACGCAATGAATAATGACATTAATACCTTAATTATCAAAATACCTTTGGAATTGTTGATTGATACATTGACATAGATAAACAAGAATGAGGTAAAGTAAGGTCGTGGTCCCTCAGAGTTTTTGGCACCCTTCTATTCCAAAAAAATTGGACCACGCCTCCCACCCTAAATTTCGGAATTTTTTACCTTAACCTTATTTTTCTACCAAATAAAAATCGGGTAAAAACGCGAACGAAGCTCCAAAGACCGCGTTAATCTACGGCCAAAAAAACTTGGAATCCACCTAGGACCCCGACATAGAATTTAAAACTCCATTTACTCGGCATAAAAAACCCCAGCTCTGGAGATTATTAAGATGATTCTCTTTAAAAATGTTTCTGAAAATTGTGGTTTCATTTAGGTCCAAGTGAACGTGAACCCGTTGAGTACACCGCTTGACGCAGATGCTCCCGAGATACGGAAATACAAGAAAAAGTTTAGCAGCGAAATCCTTTGCGCGGCCTTGTGGGGAGTGAACCTACTCATCGGGACGGACAGCGGTCTCATGCTCCTCGATCGCAGCGGGCAAGGGAAAGGTAAGTTATACTAGAGTTTGTTTAAAAATAATTGCAACTGGGAAATATTATGAGCATATCTCGCTAACCGTACGATAGATGACAATTTTATCGAAATTAACCTACTTAAACTTTATACACTAATAATTTTTTTTCTAAATAAACCATACTGTTAGCGAGATATGCTCATCTGAAAATTTTTAGTCGAAATACTTTTAAACAAACTTTAGTTTTATTTTATTAGCCCGTTTTAAAAAAGTTTCTAAAATTCATAACAAACCATTTACGCTATTTATGATAAATGATATCCTATAACCGATTTTCAACTAATTAGTTATAAAAAAGTAAATATTATTGTTTTCATTTCGTTATCATAAAATGACCTTGCCAATTTTTATGTTGGAAAAAACCGCAAAAGCTAGACTATTCCAACAATAATCTACTCCATACTTTTAAAGTGATTCATTGTTAATTTTTAGTTTATCAACTGATTACCCGTCGAAGATTCGACCAAATGGCGGTTCTGGAGGGTCAGAACATCTTGGTTACAATCAGCGGGAAAAAACGTCGCATTCGCGTCTACTACCTGTCCTGGCTCAAACAGAAGATCCTCAGAACGGAGGGGGTAAGAATGTAGTCCTGCGTTTATAGCCATTTTTGGAAAACTAACTTGTGATAATTCAAAAAAAATTTAAGAAAAGGTAAACTCCGATTCTAAATGTATTCAACATTTAAATTTAAATACGTTTAAATCCGACATTTAAATACGTTTACATTTAACATTTGCTACTGTTTAAATTTCATTAAAAATATTAAAAATAAAAACCATTAAAACTTTTTAAATATAATTTAAAATCAATACAATCAATCATTACCAAAGAAAATCTACTTCAAAACTGAAGCAGAGTTATATATATATATATATATATATATATATATATATATATGGTGTTTTTTTGTTAGATTTTTTAGTTTTGATAGGATTTTGAAGGAAACATTTCAACATAGTAGATTATTCCAATCTTCTATAAAACATAATGTGTTTATTAATAAAATAACCCTTCCCTTAAATCCTCTTATAGGTAGATTTCAGTTATTTTTTTATTATGCTGTACTGGCCCAAAGATATTATAAACCGCTAAACGATACTAAACGATCGGAATCCTGTTTTTCAATTAATCACTCATTAAAAATATTCGTAATCGTATTTTGTTATTCTGGTTTGTATTTTTAGATCGAGAAACGGAATGGTTGGGTAAATGTCGGGGATTTGCAGGGCGCCATCCATTTTAAAATTGTCAAGTATGAACGGATCAAGTTTCTAGTCATAGGATTGGAAAGCTCTATCGAGATATACGCTTGGGCGCCCAAGCCCTACCACAAATTTATGGCCTTTAAGGTAAAACTGCCTAGCAAGTATTTAGGATTTTTCTCCTAATAGTTTAGTTGCATCAAAAATATATAATAAACCGAAAAATGTGCAACTCCTATCCTATATAAAAAAGTAAGAGTAGGCCATTATAATGAGCCTCTCTATTTAAATAGCACCCTTCATTATAATGGCATAGTAGCTATTTAAATTCGGCGACCAACACGTGAAAACTCATGCGGTCCGGACGCCGAAGGCCAAAACCTACCCCAAAAATGACACGAGAGGGGTTAGCTTAGGTTTTGCTTAGGTTTAGGCTTAGCTTGGATTTTGCTTAGGCTTAGGTTCATACATGGGCAAGTTGGTCCGGAGTGGGAGGGGTTAAACCCCAAATTAGGGGGGGTTAAAATCCGAGAAACGCAATATACCCATATCGTTTTTTTTTCTGGAGTGCATTTTACCCATATCGTTTTCGATTTTAAAGGAAAAATAGGTAAAAAACGCTAATTTTAGATAAAAAAGCCCTTTTTATTGCATTTTTGAGCTTTTTATTGTTAAAACATTCATTTTGACCTCAAAACCTAAGTTTGGAGGCAGTTAGAAGTCATTTTAAAGACGGGTTTTTTCTTCATTTTTCCAAAATTGGGGGGTTAACTTTCCCCCCCCACTTCTGAGTGGGAAGGTTAAACCCCCCTTCTCAGAATTTAAGGGGAGGTTAACCCCCCCAACCTTCCCCCCGTGCCCATGTATGCTTAGGTTTTGCCTGCTTAGCTTAGGTTTTGCTTAGGCTAAGATTTTGTTTGGGCTTAGGTTTTGCATAGGCTTAGGCTTAGCTTAGATTCTGTTTAGGCTTAGAGGTTTTATTTAGGCTTAGCTTAGCTTTTGTTTAGGCTTAGGTTTCGCTTAGACTTAGGCTTGAGTTTTGCTAAGGCTTAGCTTAAGGTTCCCCAACCCCCCGTGCCCATGTATGCTTAGGTTTTGCCTGCTTAGCTTAGGCTTTGCTTAGACTTAGATTTTGTTTGGGCTTAGGTTTTGCATAAGCTTAGGCTTAGCTTAGATTCTGTTTAGGCTTAGAGGTTTTATTTAGGCTTAGCTTAGCTTTTGTTTAGGCTTAGGTTTCGCTTAGACTTAGGCTCGAGTTTTGCTAAGGCTTAGCTTAAGGTTCCCCAACCCCCCCCCCGTGCCCATGTATGCTTAGGTTTTGCCTGCTTAGCTTAGGTTTTGCTTAGGTATAGATTTTGTTTGGGCTTAGGTTTTGCATAAGCTTAGGCTTAGCTTAGATTCTGTTTAGGCTTAGAGGTTTTATTTAGGCTTAGCTTAGCTTTTGTTTAGGCTTAGGTTTCGCTTAGACTTAGGCTTGAGTTTTGCTAAGGCTTAGCTTAAGGTTAGCTTAGATTTTGCTTAGGCTTAGCTTAGTCGCTGATTTGCTTTGCCGTTTCGGGGTAGGTTTTGGCCCTTTTCGGCCCGGACAGTATTACACTTGTGAGTTATGAAGTTAAATTGAACCAATAAATGGCTATTATAATGGCTTCCTCTCCATTTTAATGCGTCAAATTAAAATGGCTGCAATGCCATTAATGGAGGGGGCCATTATAATGGCCTACTTTTACTTACTTTTTTTACAGTAGTTGCAGATTTTTCGGTATATTATAAATTTTTGGTTACATTATCTCTTATCGACGTACGTCTCGATTATGAAAATATAAACTAAAGCGCTTTTCGTGTTTTATGGCGATATATGTTAATTTTAGCTTAACTTAATCCATCAATATAATACAGTTTATATCAGAAATTCCGTTATTCATTATTTTTATTTGAAATTTTTGTTTATTGTATAAAGAATCAAAAACACACGTAACCTTAAATAAAAAAAGATCGAGTTTCTATTTTTAATTTTTTCTATATCCTTATCCAATTAAATGATTCCCATCATCAACTTATTATAGAGAATTTTAAGTTTTTATTTTTAACTTCAGAAACGTATTAATTGAAAAAATATGTTTTTTTAATACGAAAATTTTTGTTTAATTGGATATCGTCGGTACTACGGCAGAATGAGTCAATGCGAAAATTTTCAAAAAAAATTTTTTTTGCGTTTTGAGTAGAAAACCACCATTTACACCTTATGGCAAAAGGAGCCAACTGCAAACGAACTATAATACGGAGAAATCAGGTCATGTAACATTGAGTCACAATTTGTAAGTTCATGTAATATTGGGTCAAACGGGGTGTGACTCTATTCACTGGGGTTTTACTATTATGACAAAATGAGTCAACATGTTTTCGACTCATTATGAATATATGGATAACTATTCAAAATATTAAAATGCTATGTTTGACAAAATGAGTCAAAATAAATAATTAACTTATATTGTGTCCAATACTCACTGTTTTGTTAAACAAGAATCTAAGTTTCAACAATGTGGTTTCAGAATTGAACTGTGAAGATAGGGCTCATGGAAACATGAACACTTTGTGTTTTACCTATTTGCTAAATTCGCTAAAACGACTTACACTGTCACTTTTCTGTAAAATCAATAATCATATGATATGCATTCATCTTACCCATAGAATCAAGGAAGGGCTAATAGTAGCCCTTGACTATGGCCTGGTGCTTATTGTTACTTTTTACAAAATCATATCACAAAAGTATTATCCTTAATATGGAGCTGCTGTGAAAAGGAACAAAGACATTATTTTCTTGTAATAGCCAAACACTACCATACCAAAGTCAGACACCAAATCAGGTCATGAACCAAGTAGGGAAGGAATTAAGCGTGATAAACAAATAAATGGGCAGAATAACCTAAAAAAACCTTTAAATTAGTGATTAATACCAAAGCAAGGTACTTAAACGCATTATTTATAGTTACCAAACTACCCAACCCAACACTACTAAAGACAAACTAGACAATGAATCAGATCAATATACAAAGGCAGTGCTAAGAATAACCTAAAAACCAATAAATTAGTGAATAATAGGCAAAGGCAAGTTTGCCTATTATTATTACATTCATCTTTGATTTGTGAAATACTGAAAAAGTGTTTGTTTTAGTCTTTTGGGCAGCTGACCCATCAGCCGTTGGTGGTGGACCTGACGGTGGAGGAGAACGCCCGTCTCAAAGTCCTCTACGGATCCACGGAAGGATTTCACGCCATCGATCTGGACTCCGCCTCCATATACGACATTTACGTGCCATCACAGGTGGGTAATTAGCCCCATTTAGAACAATAAGAGGGGCTCGTGGTCAGTTTTGACCAATTAAATTAGAGAAGGTCTGCACTCAACGTAAACGCGCCTCCCCCTTTAAGTTGGCAAAATTAAAATTTCTAAGTTAAGAGAGACCATTTTTGAACATTTTTCTAGTGCGTCGCTTAGCGCTCGGTAGTATATCCATTTTAAAGCATCACAATTAAAACATATGAATTCGTAGCCTCTAAATGACATTCAAAAAATATATTTGCACTTCAGTAAACTTTGCAGTAAATTGTTATTTAGACCAATAGAAAGTAAAAGGTATTCAGTATATTATTTGACATATTATTTGTAAAAGTTTGTTTATTGTGATGACTATTTTTGTATTATAAATTTGTAGTTTTAAAAATCAAAATTAAAGTATTAACCTAATGGCCTCAATTTTAAAAATCATACTTTTAAACTATTTTCGAAGAGTTAAAAAATTAAGTATTTATTTCATATTTTAGGCTCAAAATCCGATGAGTCCACATTGTATTGTGATATTGCCTAACAGTAACGGGATGCAATTGCTATTATGCTACGATAGTAAGTTGTTGTTAGTAACTTTTGTAGGCCAGAAAGAAGAATACACACATATTTTTTTAGTTAAATTTGACAACATTTAGGGTTTTTAATGTCAGCGTAAGGGATACTTAAAATTTTTAATGCTTTTTAGACCAAACGTAATTAACTTGGGTTCCAAACCAGTTGCATCAAAATTATTTTATAAAATACACACTTAATTTTATTTTCGTAGAAAAACTAAATTTTTCGTCGCAAATCTTGTTCATCTTATTTATAATTGAGCCGTATGCCTGTTTTGGTCTTGGGATACTATGCCAGGTTTTTTTTCTCAAATCTATTAACAAAATGAGTTGACATTTATCACATAAGTAGATAGTTTGGGCTTTCGAGAGTGGTTTAACGGGCTTAAATTTTTAATTTTATTAATGAAATAATATTATATATTCATCTCATTACAAACCGGTCATAAACTGCTTGCTATTCGAATCGCAGACATATAAAAAAAGTTGTGTTCAGCCAGTTGTTGTTGTTGTAGAACAACCCAAAACTTTTCCCCCCCTTGCTTATTTAGGAGGGGGCGCGCGGGCGCGGGGGGGGGGAAATTTCTCCCCCCCGTTTAGAATACTCCCCCCCCCACATAAAAAACGGCGCCCCCTCCCCCCCCGCTCACTCGGCCCCCCCCAGCCTGACCCAATGAATGCGCTGCAGTGTAACACACTGGTCAGTTAGGTGTTCCTCACCCCAAACCCCCTGCAAAACCAGCACAAACCAGTACTTAGTATTTGTTCACTGGTTTGCTAGATGAAAAACTGCCATGTTCTGGGACGACAAAACAAATAGTCTTGCCATGCCAGGCTAGACACTTCTTAAAAGAAAAGATCAGCAACCAAGGCAACCCGCCCAGCGCCAAACAGCACAGCCGCCAAGCACACCGCAACGCGCAGAAACACGCAACAAAGACACTTAATGTAGGTGTTATTAAGTAGCCCGGGTCGCGTAAACTTGGACTTAAAAGTATTAGAGCTGTTTATATACATGGCAAAATACTACGCATCACTTATAAATATATATCACACAGTTGCCTGACATTTTGGTCTTAAGTTCTATTATTGCTTAGAATTTTATCTCAATACCGAAATTCTCACTCCCTAATCCTAGTATGCATTCCCCTTTTATTCAAAAATTTTAAAACAAAAAGTTAAAACAAAACAAAGTTTCTAGAATCTGTCCTTGTCTTATAATAAAATATTCTTTCCAAAAATAAAGGACAGTTTCCAGCAAAAAGTTTTTTGATCTGTAATAAATACGACCTTAAATACTTTAATTTTGTAGCAAATCAACTTCTGTACGCGTGTAAAATTTAGCTATGCTGTTTACATCTTTAACTTTTATAATTAATTGGTTTAATTTTCACATTTTTTGTTATTTTTAGATGAAGGTGTGTATGTAAATACTTACGGAAAAGTGACCAAGAATGTTGTTTTGCAGTGGGGAGAAATGCCTACTTCTGTCGGTAAGATTATTACAATTATAGTTTGCATTGCATTATTGCATTAAGTTTATACAAAGCATAAAGGTTCAGACCTGTGCACGGTCTGCAAATGCCCCCCTCCCGTTTTATTGGAGGATTTGCCCCTCCTCCCGTTTTATTGCCCCCCTCCCCGCCAAAAAATGAAAAAGTACCCTAAAATTATGACGCGATTTTTGACCTATGATGACGCCATCATCGCAAATTTTTCGCAGTTTTTAGCCTTTTTTAATGTATTTTAAACCATTTTAGACCTATTTTTACCTTATTTTCGCTTTTTTTGTCCTTTTTTTCCCTTTTTCCTTCTTTTTTCTCTTTTTTTCTCTTTTTCTTCTGTTTTGTTTTCTTTCTCCCCCTGCCCTTGGCCCCCCCTGTTTTTTTGCCTCCCCCCCCGTTTCAAAACCTCGCCCCCCCCCACCATTTTGTAATTGCCCCCCCCCCCAAAAAACCAGGAGGCAG
The DNA here is from genome assembly GCA_030248175.1 of Microlaimidae sp. YZB2_3. NCBI lineage: Eukaryota > Metazoa > Nematoda > Chromadorea > Desmodorida > Microlaimidae > Microlaimidae sp. YZB2_3. The sequence goes on from JASAMX010026000.1 coordinate 34,170, forward strand.
GGCACACCAGAGCCACCAGGACGCGACCGGGCAGCACCTAACGGGCCTAGGTTCCACTCCGCTCAAGCCGGGCGGATCTTTCTTAGAAAGGTCCAGCGGCAGGCTAGCAATAAAACCCCGGGAGGGGCAGGCACGGCCAGAGCCACCGGCGGCGACCGGGCGCCCACGGGCCCGCCCCGGGTCCCCCACCAGCCGGGCGGTCTCGAGGTCGCTGGCGGCGGTGTTTGTTGTTGTACGTTGGCAACACATGGCAGTTTTCCATTTACTATGGCAAACCAGTGGACAAATACAGCTCTATTGTGTGGGAGTTGTACCACGGCCTCGCAGGAACACCTATTCTGACCATGTACGACGTTATATAGTAAGATCAATACTAGGCGCGACTCCAAAAAATCCTTTAGACAAAGACCTCGGAATGGGTGAACACTGCATGTAGTGAACACTCTAGCGGTAAAGGTTGCCAACCTCGCCCTTAATTTGGCGGCCCACCCCCCCCCGCCCCCCGCCAATAAAACCCCGGGGGGCGGTGCACAAGTCTGAAGGTTAGGCGTTTAGTATACATTATAGTATTACATAACAACGTTGCATTGCTACATTTTTCACGCTTTTTTAAATACTCTTTTTTTTATTAAAAAAGCTTTACAGTGATTTTGTGTTGTTTAGCGTATATCTCAACTGGCCAAATTATGGGCTGGGGCAACAAGGCGATCGAAATTCGGTCGGTGGAAACGGGACATTTAGACGGTGTGTTTATGCATAAAAAAGCCCAAAAACTGAAATTCCTCTGCGAGCGCAACGACAAAGTCTTCTTTAGCTCCGCTAAAGGAGGCGGAGCCTGCCAGATATACTTTATGACTTTGAACAAACCCGGAATCGCCAATTGGTAGCCAGTGACGCGGGTCGATTGCCTATTGGTTGGGTACTGATGCTGTATGTAAATGCTTTCATTGGCCAAATGAATACGATTATTGATCCGACTGCATAATGCCATACTGCGGTCATTTGGGCAGCAGAGATATCGGTGGTCATGTCTCTTTTTTTAATTCGACCAATTAGCGAAGTGGAATTTTATGAAATGAATGCTATAAAGTCAGTGATTTTTGATTTCTGATTACAGTATGAGTAACATTGTATTGCCCTTATTGTTGGAAATGTTTACTTTCTTGTAAAATTCAAATAAGAACACTATTGTTTAATTCAAAGTTTGCGATTGCAGTTTAACAAAAAAGGTATAAATATTATTGCAACTGTGGATTAATATAAGATAACAAACAGGTCATCATCGTTCTCTAATTGTAATAACTTAGAAAAAATAATTAGTACCAATCAAAATATACGTTTTATTCTACTCTAAAATCATTTAGTTCATTTATTTTTGTTACAAAATTGAAACAATGTATTGAAAAATTGAACAATTTTAAATAAGATCAAATCGTTCTGATTGGATTTAAAATTTTAAACTTTTCTAAACAAAATTAAATAATACCTTTTTCAGTATGTTAAGTTGCAAATAGTATTCATCGCGTGTTTTATGCAAATTACTGTTGTATGTAATTTAGTTTAATTTTTTAATATAAAAAACCTCACATCGCCATTGTAGTGATTAAGTACTAAAAAAACAAAATTCACTCTCGTGTTTTGTTGTAGGTACAGAGAGCATATAAAGAAGTGATTATTATAGTATTTGGATTATGATACACCTAAGTGTTTTAAAATACAAACTGAATACTTTTACTGCGCGATGTATTTTATTTCGTGTAAATAGATCATTTTCAGTATGAATAAAGCTTTTAGGTAGGTATATATAAATTTGAAATGTATGCTGTATATCTTGCTGTATAAAGTGCGCTGCTATGATTTGCCTAAACCTATAAAAATTGGTGCGATTATTATGCTTATCTCGTTTGTGCGTGTTTTTTAATTGGATTGTTAAACATATTTTGTACCTTTATTTATTAGGCTCAGTGTACTTGAATAACAAAGTATGAAAATACAAAAAGAAAATTGTATACATTTAAATTATTAAAGCTGTAAATTTGTTACTCGTTATTAATATATAAATGTAAAAACAAATAATAAAAACTACAGGGTTAGTTTAAAACCAAAACGCCATTCTTCTAATGTAGCATAACCTATTAAATTCAAAATATATCATGAAAACCGCATGCCACCGTGAATTACACAAACACGTTGGATTGCCATTGCCTAAGCACCTGACAAAAACCATTAGATTTAATAGGTTATTATATTAAAAGAATGTCGAAAAAACTTTGCGTAATAAAAAGTCTTGGGATAAGTATGTTTAATTTTTAGCGTAAATTTAGTATTAAAAAATTGAAATACGATTTTCAATTACGCTGATCTTTTCATTGTTTAAAGGTTCTTTAAGTTGTTGCTGCCCATATTGTGTTAATATCTTGTTGTTTTTTGTGCATCAGTTGAATCAGTCTAATGTATGTCTATTTAAAGAGACATTTTTTTCTATTTTATGTTGAATAAGGTTTTTCTGTTTTTTATTTATTTTCTAATTTTTCAATAATTCGAAAATTTTTGTTGTTGATTTAAATTGTGATGCGAATTTTAATCTATATACTCGATTTTGTCTATAAATATCAAATTAATATTGGCAATTTTTTAGAAATAAAGTTAGAAAGTATTAATTTTAGTTTACTTGTTAGTAGTAAACACTTTACGCCAGAGCAAACTGTTTGTGCATTTTATATATTATATTTTTTCCTATTAAAAATTGTGCCACTATTTATTTAATATTATCTATTTTGTCATAAATTTTTTAAAACACGGCCTATTGTTGTTAAAACTAACGTTTCATATTGTTTACTTATGCGGTATAAATGATTTTAAGCATAATTCATAGAGTTTATTTTTTTAGGTCGATAAAACATAAAACTACACTTATTTATTTAAAATTAATTTTATCCATTAGTTGTTTGTTCACAAAGCTAATTTCCTTTAAGGCCAACTTTTAACGATAGAATTTAAAGAAAATACTATTGTTATATTTATTGAAAAAGTAGCCTAATTTTCCAATTTTAACTAATATAGCATATTCAAAGACAGTATGTTTGTATAATTTGCATTATCATATGTTTGATTTGATGGCAACGATAAATTGCAACAATCATTATGTGTATATTAAAAATAAGTAGCATAGTAATGTAAGCAAGGTCCATCAGCCTCAAAAGCTAACCCACTAAATTCTGAGAGAGCCATACATTTTTTCTAAAGTTAAAACCATCTCCAAGGCAGTTTTTATTTTTATGTATAATTTCAGTCCTAATTTTTAACAAACCGTTATTATTTTGGAAAAGTTGACTTGCTGAACCCGACAGCTTTTCAGGCTTAAAATACGTTGGCTAGGCTAGTTATCACTTTGAAATCCACACCTTTAAAAAAACCTCTGGGTAGTTCTTAAGCATTCTGACCACCGCCCTCGCTGATTTAAAAATGTCTCAACATTTGATAGCATACCTCCCCCTCACCTGTCCGCCAGTACTTTCTTATTATTACATTACAATAATATCAAAATGTATTTTTCTACTATAAAACCACACATGACTCGTTAATTTATTTGAAAGTTTTGTTTAGGAATGTGATTCAATTTAGGATGAAACAGTGATAATAATTCAGAAAATTTAACTTTGCTTTTGATAAAAATACAATTGTGAATCTGTAAAACTCTTTCCAAGTGTTTACAAAATTCATAAATGAATATTATTTTTATTATTGTTTATTGAAATTAGTATTTAATTTGACTGCAATTAAATAATGTCCACTTGTGTACACTATTGATGGTTATTTCATTCAATGTCTGTATTGAATTAGTTAACGTATATTATAATATTCATAGTATTTCGCATGTGCCGAATTAAAATTTATAAATTGTAAATTTTTAGTGCTCTCTTACAAAACATACATAACTATTAGAAGTCATATTCTCGGAAGCAAAACTACGTTTTTCGCAGCTCCAGAGTCACTCACGAAAGCCGTATTTTTTCATTATTTTTATGAATAATTAGAGTATTGCCATGGATTATTTTGTCAGAAAGTATTCGAAAATTAAATTTTTTTAAAAACTTATTAAAAACAATAACAATAGTTCGGAAAATTCAAGTAAAATAATTAAAACATATTTCAAGCTTGAATAAGATTCAAATCATTCATTTAAGGTGGAAGGATACAGTTAGGATACCCTGTCGGTTTTTGTGTATAACTCGTGCCGTACGTGACGTACAGAAGCAAACTGTATGTTGGGAGAAAGGGTATTTTTTTTCCGGTCAGTTCGGTATCCTTAACATTTTTGGTGGATCATTCCATCAGTTCGGTATCCTTAACATTTTTGGTGGATCATTCCAAGCCGAGATATGCTTCGTTGAAAAAAGGCATTTTAAAACAGTTTTTCCCAATTTAACAGAACCAGAGTTAATATTACGTAATAAAAATTTAACTCAAGTTAGATACACCAAATGTACATGCCCACAAAAATTTTAAGCGAAATCCCTACTATGAAGTTTTTTAATTTCGTTTTATTGCTAAAATTGTTGAAATAAAAAATAAAAAGAAGTGATAGTAGAGATTTCGTTAAAAACTGGCTCAGAATTATGGTACAACTTGTGGGTTAAAAGTTAGGAACAAACTAATTCCTATCAAATGATTAAACCTTCATATTTTTTTGATTTGACGTCGGGGAAACTACATTTTGAAACGTTCGTTTAAAACTAGCTTTTAAGAAAGAAACTGAGACGGAGCAGTAGCCGAGTGGTTAGAGCGTTGAACTCGTACTCTCGGAGTCGAGGTTCGAGTTTTCTTGGCAATATTTTTTAACATCAAAAAAATGTTTTTTTTTAATTTTTCACTTTTTAATTAAAAAAAGTGTTCATTATTCAATACTGAATTCAACCCCGAGCACGTGTTTTAAAGTGGTTTTGAGCTAAAACCGCTATATAGTCGGAGTCCCCCCCAAAGGGTGGGGGGTCGCAACCTCTCTAGTGCCCCCCGGGGGGTCGAATTGAAAAACGGAGGTAGGATTTGTCATCAGGATTTCTAAAAACCCCCGAGTACATGTTTTGGGGAAAATGGTGAAATTTTTGCAACTGTATCGTTCTACCTTAAGTGATCAAGTCCCGGAGCTCCCCGCTGTTAGTAGCCGAAACTCCAATGCATAATACTGGAGGTAGAATAAGGAACATCACCATTTTTTCACAAGCAACAAGTCCCCAGCTTGCACTGGTACCAAGCTTCTAAGTTTTAAAAGACTAAACAGGTGTACTATGTGCTGTTTGTGTCCCCCATTTTTAGAAATATTAAAGTAATAATTTTGTTCTTAACCGGTGTCATAGAATATTTCCTCCGTATTACAGCTTCACATGGTTGTTCAGTTTGTGCTTTGTCCGACGGTGGTGATATCTTCGTCTCACCATTGTTTGTAAACTTCACCGCCGTTAATTCTACGTATCACTTATGTCTTACCTATAGGTAGTACGTAATAATGTATGCGTTGTTTTGGGCCAACTTGGTACGGTACCATCATTAAGCATTTCAATTTGCTCGAATTAATTTGATAGAAATTTGTACTATTCCATTATCAGGTTACCATTGTTTTAAACTAAAGCTAAAGTCTTCCAGGGGCCTATTTCATAAAGATTTTTCTAATTGTAAATTAATAAACGCATTTAATTTTTTCTTATTCTATTAATTAAAAAATACGTACGTAACTATGGAATTTGCGGAATTTACAGACATGTAATTTTTTAAATTCTAAACGCAATTTCATTAATATACGTTTAAATTAAAAAATACAAAAGAAAAATATGCGTTTATTAATTTACAGTTGTAAATTAATTACACGCAATTTTTATGAAATAGGCTCCAGGCTGAAATTAAGGGCGTAACCGCTCTCCGCCAGAAAGAAATAATAAACGATAAACCTGCGAGCAAGAAAGATTAAAAAAAAGTTTTCAGCGGTTATGTAACCAATTATTATTTAGTTGCGTTATGTGTTTCTCTGCACGTGATATTTTCTCAAAAAACGAGTGGTTACTTTACCACTTATCCATTTTCACCCTGATAGAATTTATCTTTAGAAGTAAAATTTATTTAAAATGTGATAGTATTGATAACACAAAATTTATAAAAACTACAGATTTAAAGTTTAATAAATAATAGTAAATGTGCACGTGATGTTTTCAAAAAACGAGTGGTTACTTTACCACTCATCTATTTTCATCCTGATAGAATTTATTTTTAGCTATGTTTTAAATACAACATTTATTGGTGTTTCAGCAAAAAATCTCGGTTTTTGATTTTTCGCGTACTGAACTAGCCTAAATTTAACAAATATTATTTAAATAATACAAAAACAATTGTTGAATCTTTTAACAAATCAGTTGTTTTGAAAATTCTTAATTGAAATTAAGAATTGAGTAGTAAAATTTTCCCCAAGAAGAATAAATTGTAAAAGACTTCAGAACAAAGTAGGTCCTATTTAATATTTCAGCAGCAGAACAATGAAATGAATACATAACCTGGAGGATTCTTGTTTATTACTAATCGATTGAACTTGCGCTTAACTAAAACTTGGTATAACACTTCGCTTGTTTCAAAAATGCTTACTACAAAAACCTTCAATTGTAATATTATAAAAAGTACACAGCAGGATTTTTTTGCCAAAGCTATATTTTTAAATATATTTTGAATACTTATTTTTAAAATTTACAACAAACGACACAAAAATAAAACTACAATTGGTGTTATTTTTCGTTTCAGCTGTAAACAAATAATTCCTTTTTCTTAGTCTTCGAAGCCGTCCGCAAGGAATTCGGAACCGTCGAAAAATTTTGGGAAAGTAGAACCGTGAAATTAAGAACTTAAGAACGATGAAAAAAAATGGTGTGGCTTAGGCTTAAGAATATCTTTGAGCGAGTTCACTTTTCAAATTCCCCACTTTCCGCTCCGAATTTGGGTCATATGTTCTTTATTTTCGGCTCAATAGCTCAAAATGCTTTCAGCTCTAACGATCCTAAGCTTTCCAGCTCCAATAGGGCCTTGAAGGTGCGGTGCTCAGTCAAACTTTTTGTCTTCGATTTTGATGATTTTTTATAAAAACCTTACTGCTACATCTAATGGTCCACAAAAATTTTTTTATCAAAATATCTCCACTGGCTCAGAAGATATGGCCCCCAAAAGTGGCTGTGTTCGACAATTCTGTATACTTGAAAGATTTCAATAAGTAAAAAAAATTAAGTTACAAAATATGCACTCGAAGAAAGCAGATACTTTCTACTTTAATTTGATACCTTGATTATTAAAATTGGTGCAGTATTTGTCGAGATATTCAGTTCCCGTACAAAAAACCTCGATTTTTTAGTTAAAAACACCAAACGACGGCATTGAAGTGTGGGAAGGCGACGGCGACGACGGCATTGAGAGAAAAAAGTGTGGGAAGGAAGAATGTAAAAAGACCAAACATTTTGGCCTACACTTCGACTTTTAGTGAAAAAAATGCGGGTTTTTTGTACGGGAAACGTAATATTTCAAGAAATACTGCTTCAATATTAGCAATAAAGGTAAAACTTAAATTTTTATACCTTTTGAGCAATCTTTCAAGTAATTGTCGAAAAAACTCATTTTTTGGAGATTATTATCTCCTGAACCACTGGAGATATTTTGATTAAAAAAATTTGGTGGGCTATTGGGGGAAGGGGTAAGGTTTTCACAAAAAATCACCAAAATCGGAGACAAAAAGTTTAAATCTGCCAATCAGAAGATAAAAAGAAATAGAATTATTGACACTGAAAATAATATATTATAAGTTTTTTAAGGACTTTATATGTAAAACTATTTTAAACTGTCTGATTTTTTAAAAATTGCTTTTAAAATTTAAAATTAAATTTTGTTAAAGAACGGTTATCTTAAAGTACAAGTATTTTGTATTCGAATTTTTTAATAAACTTTTATTAATAGCATTCAAACCAACCCAACAACGTTTTTTATATATTAATAAAAAACTTTATTTGTGAAGGACCAGACCAGCCAAATATTTAAGAATATTATTAAAAAACTGATTTATTGTAAAAAAACAAATTTTAAAAATAATAATAATTCTTTCAATAGTTTTTTAAAGTTAGAGAACAAAAAGCTTTTTTTGATTAAAAGAAAAAAATATCATAAAATTAAATAAAAAAATTTTGGAAAATAATTGTATTTTGCAAAACAATTGTTTTTTGCTTTTTAAACTGATATTCAAAAGAGTGAAATATGCCCTAATAATTTTTTTTGACAAATCCACAACTTCCTTAAAGAGAAATAACAGTTAAATGTTTAGGTTTATTGCTGGTGCATCGAATTTGTCTGATAATAATTTAATGCATAAAAAACTGGCATCCTAAATCAGATATTGTCAAACTTCAAAAATAAAGTCGCAAAAATTGGATGTTTTTTCATTGTGTCGATAAATTTTATGATCCACCAATTTCTTTTTCATGAATAATTCTTGAAAATGAAACTTTTTGCGTATTTACAAAACCTTATTTAATAGTCTAAAAAGACTGAAATGTTATTTAACCCTTTTTGATTATTTAAACATTTGAAACGAATATGAGAATGGCACAAATAGTACTTAAAACTAAATTTTCGTCCAATTTCTGGTCAATTCATCTTTACATACGCTCAAATCAAACGCAAGATGTCATTTACTTTTTGCGTCGAATTCTCGATAAGAATCAGAAAGGGTTAAATCGTTTTCGGACTGTCTAAAAACGTCGGATTATAAAACACTAAAGATATAGCATATACTTTTACCGACTCTTTTTTTGGGGGAAAATGATCATCAATATATATATATATATATATATATATATTGCTGGTTGGAAGCATATATATATATTGCGGGTTGGAAGCACACTAAAATAATCTAAATCTAAGCTTGTGACTTTTTGCAGCGTTTTTGCAGTTTTGGAAAAATCCGTTTTTCATTGAATTAAAAATTTAGTGCATTATTCTTAAAATAATAATTAAATATTGCTCGACAAAATTCAAACGAGATAAATGTATAGCTCGTTAAGCACAAACAAGCAAAAATTATCGGTATCTCTAAATTTCATGTAATTTTTTCAAACAGACTTTTGTATTTAAAACATAAAAACAAATTTTGTAATTTTTGTCGTGGGTCATTAATCTTAAAGTTACACGGTCTTTTAAAAGAAATTAATTCATTGATAATTAAACATAAATAAAAAAAAACAATTAATAGATGTTTAAAAAGTTATTTCATGGTGTTTATTTTAAAAAAATAATTAAAATATGCGCAAATATTAAGTTTGAGTTTGATTTGTCAAAAATTAAATCAAATTATATTCCGAAATTTTACAGGTATAAGTAAAAAAACACGAACTTATGATTATGTAACTTGCACCAATTACTTGACACCGAGTTAAAAATTATGATTATTTAACTTAAACAGTTTTTGCAAAATAAATCCTGTTTGTGGAAGGTGTGATTTTGTATCTGGGGCCTATTTCATAAAGATTTATGTAATTGTAAATTAATAAACGCATTTAATTTCTTCCTATTTTATTAATTAAAAAATACGTACGTAACTGTGGAATTTACGGAATTTACAGAGATGTAATTTCTTAAATTCTAAACGCAATTTTATTAATATACTTTTTAATTAAAAATACAAAAGAAAAATATGCGTTCATTAATTTACAGCGGTAAAATAATTACATGCAATCTCTATGAAATAGGCCCGGTGTTATTTGAATCGGTCAAGATTATTTGAACTCAACCCGCCAAAAAATGACGGATAAAAATTTCTTGAAAAAGATCATTCATATATTTTCCTTCGAAATTCTGATCTTTGTTCGAAAAAAGTTGGCGATTCAAGCAGCAGAAATGACGTTATTATGGAATTAACTAATCGAACATTTTGTTTGACGTTCTGTCTTACAGTTTTAGCAGTTGTTTATTTGTCGTTTCTTCCCGAAAAAAATGTTTATTCTTTTAGTGTAACTATCAAAAATAAAACACTAGGTTGGATTTCCAAACTTACGACTGTCAAGTGTAAGTGTGATGATTTAATGTTTAAAACTATTAACCCGTTGCCGAGTTATATTGAACGACATCACACTACGGTTTGACTGAATCAAAAATAATTTTCGCTCACGAAATTCTTTTGAGATGCCTCGCATGTCATGATTCGGAGTGTTTTGCTGAAGTGCTTGGCTAATAGGCATAACTATTTTAATTATTTTTAAAATTTTAAAAGTGTACTTTTTAGTTATTTTTTACGCAGTTGTCATGCATCGTGTCAGGTTTACGTAAAGTAAATAACGGCAACGGGTTAAGAATACATTTTTAATTACTATGCTAAGAAGTCATTATGGAATTTATTTGATTGTTGTATTTAAATTATCTTTGGTCAACCTTAACTTTGGTTATAGGTTGTTTATTTTCAATATGGTACAAAAAAGTGCACATTTTATCAGTATCTATTGCATACAATGATAATTTGTATGCATACAATTATGCATACAAATTACATATTACAAATTATCAATTGTCATTGTATTGCATACAATGACAATTGATAATTTGTATGGATAGTCATACAAATTATCTAAAACATAACTACTGCGGCAATTAAATAGGCACCTTGCACTGAAACGCAGTTTATACATGAAGTATGCAATATACATAAGTGTCACCATAATGGATAATTACCGTACTCCTACTTATCTTTTCGTAGTATGCAGATCAACCGATAGAAAGCGCGCGAAATTACAGTATCTCCTACTTATCTTTCGTAGTATGCAGATGAGGCGATAGAAAGCGCGCGAAATTTCTATCGGTTGATCTGCATACTACGAAAAGAAAAGTAGGAGTACGGTAATTATCCATTATGGTGACACTTATGTATATTGCATACTTCATGTATAAACTGCGTTTCAGTGCAAGGTGCCTATAGATCATTGCCGTAAAACTGTAATTCCGGCGAGCGTGGCTCGCCGGGTATTGTGATCGGATGACCAAAAAACGTAATCATATTTACCTTTCTTTGATCAGCTATAACTTGAGATTAAATAGACATGAAATTTTGTATACATATGTAATGGCTGATGCACTATCTATTGGTAATAATAGTTTTGATGCGGCGCAAAGCGCTGCGGCGTAAAGCGCCGCCGCGTGACAAAAACAGGAATAACTTTTGACTTTATTAGACAAATCAACATAAAATTTAGTATACATATGTAATCGATGATGGTCTATCGATTGGTGATAATATTTTGCTGTGGCGTGAAACGCCGCCAAATCTCCAAAGCACCGCCGCGTGGATAAATCAGCTATAACTTTAGAATGAATAGACTAAAGGCTGGTTCATACTTATGACAAAACGTCCTTTGGACAAAGTCCAAAAGACAAAAGTCCTTTGGACTTTGTCCAAAGGAGAAATACAGCCTAAAAACGTCCTTTGGGTTTGTCCTTTTGGACAAAGTTCAAAGGAAAAATTATAAGTAGCGTTCATAGTTCGACCAAAGGAAAAAGTCCAAAAAACGTTTTGGTTTGTCCAAAGGACGTTTTGGCTTTTCTAAAATTGTCCTTTGGACTTTGTCCAAAGGAAGTTTTGTCATAAGTATGAACCAGTCTTTATAGACATGAAATTTTGTATATAGATGTAATGGATAAGACACTATCGATTGGTTATAATAATTTTTATGCGGCGCAAAGCACTGCGGCGCGAAGCGCTGCCGCATAAAAAAACACAGGAATATACTTGACTAAATAGACTTATCAACATGAAATTTGGTATATATATGTAATCGATGATGGGCTGTCGATTGATAATATTATTTTTGGTGTGGCGGGAAGCGCCGCCACGTACCTAATGCGTCGCCGCGTGAAAAATCAGTTGTAACTTCAGAATAAATAGACTAATCAACATGAATTTTGATAGACATATGAAATCAATGATGGGCTATCGATCGGTGATATTTAATTTTGATGCGGCGCGTGATCTAAAAACTTGTGCGATCAATCATGATGTATATGCAAATTTTTATTTAAAACAATTATAACTCAGCTAAATAAAATCTATATGACTTGAAATTCGGAACATATATACACTGGAAAACAAATAGGGTAGTGCATTTAATTTCGGCACTTTTCCAAATTGGGCATTTTTGATTTTGGACTATATCTTTGATAATCCTGGACGGAATACGACGTTTGATAGCTCAAATGAGAGCAATTATATGTAGATGACTGTCGTGAGCTTTTTATTTGTTATGTTATGATATTTTCATGTGAAATTGAGTGATTTATAAAAAATAAAAATGTTACTCGTTTTTAGAACATGGGCATTTCATGATTACGCAATAAATTGGTTTAAAAATTAAACTGTCCTGGTAAAATTTAGTCTATTTTCCGAATTTTTAGTCCCCGTGGTTCTACGTTGCGTCTGTGGTGATAAAATAAAATAGTGTAATTTCGGCACAGATATTGCTGTAGGTAAAAACGGGTTGAATTCAGTGGTCGGGTGTTAAATTGTAGTTGTAAATAGTTAAAAGATAACGTTGAAATGTGTAGGGGTCATAGCACTGCACTTAAACTCGATTAGGGGGTCTTTTTAAAAAGTGCCGAAATTAAATGCACTTTTTTTCAAATTTTGCTCATTTTGATACCATTTGGCATTTTAGCTTGAACTTTTTGCCAGTTAAACGTTGAACAACAAATAGAAGCTTAAATTAAAGAAAACTGTCTGGAGATAATAATAGGCTTTTAAATTTTTGAAAATGATGATTTTTTGACTGAGAAACGATCGGTTGTTTGTAAAGTGCCGAAATTAAATGCATACATTTAATTTGGCAAATTTTCCATTTTTTTAAAAACTGATTTAATTAAGTAAAAAAACAACTTTCCTACAGTGAAACTTTTGTGAAGCAACGTAGTATTGTAAAAGCTTTAAAATGAGCTATCAAACATGAAAATCGGGCCATACAGTGAAAAGTTACATTGGAAAAACGAAAAAGTGCGAAATTAAATGCACTACCCTAACTTGAAAAAAATTTAGATATACAGAAATAAAGTTGGTGAATTTTAATTACACTTTAAATCTATTAAAATAAGTTACAGATTTTTTATTATTTGATATAGAAGTATCACTTTATAATTCTTATATTTAATAAAATTTATTTACATTTTTTTATTGTCTAAGAAATATTTTGTTATTTTTTTTGTTTATAAACTATAAGCAAAACAGACGAGATTGGTTTATTTGTTTAATAATAAAAATAGTAGGACCAAAAATAATAAAAATCAAAGCAATTTAGCTAGATTTATACCCAAACAATTATACAATTTATCCTTTAAGTTTTATAAAATTCTGGTATGTGTGTATTAGTGGAATTAAATTCGCTTTAATATGCTTTGCCACTCATTGCCATTCTATTTTTTTTATAAACAGGTAATTTTGTTTAGATTTTTTAGACAAATTTCATACCTAAGGTGACAGAAGTTTACAATGATACAAAAAAGTCTGAGCTAGATGTTAGAAAGATATACATTTAGTAGATCTAATTCTGTTATACTATTTTAATTATGTTTTTAGCATTTTTTATTACAGTGCATACATGGGCACAGGTGTTGGGGGGGGGGGGTTGGGGGGGGGTCAACCCGGCTCCGAGACCTCAAATTAGGGCTGAGGCCAAGGGGGGTTTAACCCCCCAAATTCTGAGAAGGGAGGTTTAACCCCCCCCCACTCAGAAGTGGGGGGGGGAGAAAAGGTTAACCTTCCCCCAAATTTGGAAAAATGAAGAAAAAAAATGTCTTTAAAATGACTTCTAACTGCCTTTAAATTGAAGTTTTGAGGTCAAAATGAATGTTTTAAGCAATAAAAAACTCAAAAATGCAATAAAAAGGACTTTTTGACCTAAAATAAGCGTTTTTTACCTATTTTTCCTTCAAAATCGAAAAACGATATGGGTAAAATGCACTTCAGAAAAAAAAAACGATATGGGTATTTTGCGTTTCTCGGATTTTAACCCCCCCTAATTTGGGGTTTAACCCCCCCACTCCGGACCAACTTGCCCATGTATGTAATACAGTGTATATATTTTTCACAAAAATGTAATGTAATATTTAATAAAATTCAAAAATGTATATAATGCAAATCAACTTTTGTAGAATTTGTTTTATTTTTCTTTAAATAGCCTTTTTAATAGCCTTCTTTCATAGCCTTTTTAAACTTTTTTGTTTTAATGATAGGTGTTTCTTCAGTCATTTCAATATCATTGTTCTGTTTATTAGTTATCTAGAAATCTAAAAAAAATAGTAAAGACATCAAAAAATTTTAATAGAAAAAAAGGAATTACAACAGATTTTAATTAGAAAAAGCAACGCTCGCCGGTTTTAAGACAAGGCTTGAACTTGTTTTGTGTTCTACTCAGTTTTAAAATAAATTCGTACTACAGCTGTATACAATCTACCTTTACTTATGGCTGGAAAAAGTTTTACATAGTTAAATTTATTATACACCAGATTGATAGTTAAGAAATACACAGACAATCACAGTTGATTAAGAATATAAAGAAAGAAATTATAAAGGTATAAAGATATAAAAAATTATAAAGAAATCACCCTAACGGATTGCTTAAATTAAGATATTTATATACTTTACATTAAATACTTGTGGTGTTTTTACCTCCAAATATCATGTGACAAAACTCTCACCATTTAAAGAATCGAGCTCTGGGGTTTCGACTTTTCTTAATTAAAGGTGTGGTAAAGTTAATCTTTTTGACTTCAATAAGCATGCCCAAAAAACACACACGTAAAAACATAGACACTTATAAAGTTTAAAAGTTTAATTATTTCGCATAAAACAGGATACGAAAGACCGATGTTACTCAGCTCTAACTGTGCAACCAAACACTACAAATAACAATATTATCACCAGGAGCGTGTCTCAGACGGGACTCGATCCTGGGACCCTCATGCTAGATGTACGTTCTACCATTGCGTTAAAACCTAGACAAAAACACCGCAGGAAAAGAGACAAGCAGATAAAAACAAAATATTAACAGTATTGAAATTGTTAATTTCAAATACTTCTTTTTCAGTAAAAAATTCAGAATCAATAAAGTTTGACGATCATTGGCGAAAAGTTCCGGGATTTTCAATTTATTTATTCAGTGGATATTTTTACAGCATAGATTCGAACTTGATCGAAGCTCGAATCTTCGGCCTATTTAAAATTAGTATAATTATATATATATTATCAATTAATAAGTCATTTGTGCAAAAAGTACATTCGATATGTTACTTTTGGTAAATGTTACTCTATAAAAACGATATTAACATGAATTTCCAACTTCAAAACTATTTCATATTGCATATTAAAAACAAAATCCAACCTAATATATTAAAATATGGTGCGATAATGACGAAAAAAAATAATCAACTAATATTGATCAATTCATAGGGGATGTAAATTTTAATTGCTAATATATATTTTTGACGCTACCGCCCACAACATCAGTATGTTGCGGTGTTTTTTTCCAAGTTTAAATAGTAAAGGTTCTATTCAGTCGAACTTAAATATTTTTCTGTTTCAACGTAGAACGGATTACCAAGCTGGTTATATAACTTGCCAACACGAGTGAATATGCTAAAATATAAATTGAATTATAACCTTGAAAAGATTATAAGAAATGTTAAAGTTTTAAAAATAAACTTTCGCATTCTGCAAAAACGCCGTAGAACGGGCGAAGGGGTGATGATGTTTTTACAAAATTAGATTGGTTATAATATAGACCCGTGAAACTGGGCCCGTGTTGCTTTGCCAGTGTCGTAAATGTCGAGGAATATCTTTAAACAAACTAATGTTAATAAAATTTAGAAAAACATTTTCTTAATATTTTCATTATTTTGTTGTTAAACGTATTTTTACACGTCAAATGTAACAACCCGAATATAATAATTCAAGTTCAAATTTTTAAAAACCCCATTGTATCTTTCAAAAACACTCTTTTATAACCTGGTAAGGACGGGGTGCCTAAATTGGGAAAATCAGTTTTTACCTGCTTCCTACCTGCCTCCACCCTGCCTCCTACCTGCCTCCACCCTACCTCCTACCTGCCTCCACCCTGCCTCCTATCTGCCTCCGAAGCAGTTTTAGCTATGCCTCCTACCTGCCTCCTAACCTGTATATGCTTCAACATAGGAGGCAGGGTCACCTGCCTCCTACCTGCCTCCATGTTGCCTCCGAGGCAGTTTTACCCGCCTCCTAGCTGCCTCCGCAGTATAAAGTAGGCAAGTTCAAAAGCCGTCCTTACCGGGATAAAAACCAAACCAATAAGTTTATTAATTTTTTAATTAAAATAATAAAATTAATTTATGAATCCATATTCACTTTATGAATCGGTAACTACTCCCAAAATGGTGACTCAAACAACCAGTGGGTTTGTATTGGAAACACTACGACAAATTTATTATCAACAAGAAAAATGATCAGTGTGCTACTGAAAGAAGCCCAAGCAACTAGGAAAGACAAATATACATACACATTAGCAGTATGTGTGATGCAAGCAGTATTTGAGTAAGTCCACCAGTTTTTCAACGTTTTGGATTACTGTTAGGATTGGGAAAAAATTTTATCGAAAGTACCTGTATTTCTTAAAAACTTTTTGGTATTAGGCCAAATTTTAAACTTTAACTTTATGACAAAATATGTTCTTCATTTGAAGTTGTTATCAATACATAATTACTTTTCATAACTGCTTCGTTTTTTGATACAAAAGTTTTTGGATTGTAGTACAAAAAATTCCCAGTTTCAAAAAACAATATTTTTTAAAACTCTCGTTAACTAACGGAATAAGTTTTCGCTGTAAAACACTTTTTGTTTGATATACAATAAATTGATAAGAAATGAAAATCAAAATATGAAATATATCCTTAATTTTTATACTTAATTTGTAAATTTAAAAACAAAAGTATTAAACATGTTTTTGAACTATTTTTGTTTTCACATCAATAATGAAATTAAATGATCTACAGCAAACTGATTTTAAGATGATAAATTGGAAATAAAAAATTTCGAATCAAAATCCAATGACTAGACTTTGTCTGTCAGTGTAAACGACAGTAAAAACCTTGTCATAAAAACATACTAAGTAAAAATGCTTTTTTTATTTTACGATACCAGCAAAATAATTATTATGGTTTGTAATACTGCATATTATGCAATATTTCAAATTAAAAAAACAATATTTCGAAAAACTTTTAAATTTAAAATGATTTTAAACGCTCATTGCATTAACAAAACGTTATGCTAAAAGTAGTTTTCGTTCTGTATATTACCATTGTCTATTTCAGGAAATATTTAAGTAAAGTTATATACTACGACAATAAAAAACGAGCGCGCTACTTTTTATTAGTAAAGAATAAAAATATATTTGAATTTTTACTTTAAGGAACGTCTTTGAAACCCGCAAATAAATATTTGCTTATATGTTTCTAAATTTCAAGATTTTTAATAATTTTGCTATTTTGCTCAAAAAGTATAGGGACAAAAACATATAGCAGAACTCACATGCATTTCTCTACTAAAACTATAATCCAAATTCCAACTATATAATAATTTTTTATAGTTGGTACAGTTGGCTAAAACTGGGTTCATTTTTTGAATATTACTTGCTTCAAGGTGATGTTGTGTTAACAAAGCAATTAAAAGGATCATTTAAATAAAAATACTACCTGTAAATTGTTAATTCTTATTTAAAAATGAATTTTAACTGGGTGCCGTTGTTGATTAATGCGAGCAAAATATACAGCAAGATAATTTCTTATATTAAACGTTTTTTTGAATACATATAAATTTCTATTTTTTTTTACACTGTGAACAATTTCACAACTCATTTGATCTTCCTTTTTAGTTTATACAATATGATTTGTGCTGAATTATCAATCAAGTACGGTGTGTTAGAGCCGTAAACAGAAAACTTAAAATCGTGAGAAAATTATAAAAATTTGGAGAATTCTAAATGGGGACTTGGAGCCGAAAATAAAAAATCATTTGAAATTAAGCTAGGCTTGGGGAAATTACCTTAAAAATGCGGACACATTGAAACTGAAAATTAAGTAATTTTGTAATAAAATATTGTACTAAATTTTGCCATGGATTTCACGAAAGTATAATGGACGAAGACTTTACATGAAACCTTTTTTTATGAGTTAAAATAAAAAGCACGGTAGGCTTATAAAAAATATACAATTCAGTTATTGCTGGATATATTTTAATCTCAATCGCCCCAAGTAAGCACCACTAATTTAATGTTTGTTAAAATCCAGTGACTCAAACAGTGACAAAGACAATCAACGGTTTTGTTAGCACAACATTTTATTTCGGTCAAGGTGCCGAACACTTTGTTGTGTATAATCACAGCTGGTCACCTGCTGTTGATACGCTGATAAGATTTTACCAGAAAACTGGCGTTGTCACCGTCGTTCAATGGGGAGACTACAAGAAGAACGCGAAGGAAAAGACGCCATTGCGAAGTTCATGGTAAATTAATCATTTACAAATTGCAGTGTAAATAAAATTTAAGATTTAAGGTTTTATTGTAGTGCAAGTCACAAAATGACAATTACGCACACAAAATTTACAAACAAAAAAAAACGAAAACACTTCAAATTAGACAACAAAACAAAAAGGTTACAATACTAGCTAGCTACAAATTTTATCAAATTTATTAACAAGCAGACATTGAAATTACATAGTTAAAAAAACACCAACAGTGAATTGTTGCAAAGGCTTATAGAAAAAAAAACACTAAAACACAATTTTTTATTGTTAACATGTTTATTCGAATAGTTTTCTGGTTTTTGTTCAGACAGTTCTGTTTTTGTGCATTTTATTCCTGAAAAAAAAATGCATGACTGAACTCGTTTACAAAGGGGAAGAACAGCTGTTTTTTGTCTCGTTGTGAATGACGTCATATTTGGACTACATCCTTATAATGCGTCAATGGTGTTTAAGACCTATGTTTCATAAACTAAGGGTGCATATAGTGATTAAATACATCAGACAATAAAGACAAAAAATACTACGAAAATACAAGACACAATATTTTAAAAAAAGACATAATTTTTCAATTTATTTTTAAAACTGTATATCGACTTTGATAGAACTATTTCCCTGGAAAGTGAGTTCCATGCATTTATTACACGGTGACACAAGGAAAATTTGCTAACAACCAAACGGGCAATTTTTGATTTAAGTTTAAGGCCGTTTCCCCTTGTGCGCGTTTCTTCATTTATTTCAATAAAAAATATTATTGCGCGTACCTACTTCGTTCAGTTACGTATTTATTATCCTAATTTTGTAATAAACATTTTTTTATAGCTGAAGCGGGCCAGCAATGAATATTGCATATTGCCGCCTGAGTGCCCTATATAGGCACTGTTGTAGATGTAAAATTTTAGTCAAAGGCCCCACCCCTATCAGGATTAGGAGGCGGATTAGGGTTTAGCATTTTTGTATGAGAATAATATATAATAATAATATTAAAAAGGAAATAACCAAAAAAAACCAAATTGTAGACTAAGGTTAACTAAATAATTAATTATATTAATAGTTAGATAGCAGAAAAGGATTAAAGAAATAGAGGCAAAAGGACATAAATATAAGTGTAAGTTGAGAGTAACATGACCTACCAAATGTAAAAAGCACAATTTATTTTTCCTATCTCACATCTAGTCCCTAGGCCTACGTTTAGTCGGAATTCACCTTACCGTGGGAGGAATGCTTATCTTTTGGTTGCACAACAATGTATGAAAAAATAGGCTTTACCCTCCGGTTGTGGGCTAGGCCGCAATGGCCACACGGTAAGGGCCTGAGCCCCCTTAGCGCGGCAAGCCACCATGCACACAACACATGGCAGACCTGTGCACTGCCCCTCCCCGCGGTTTAAACGGGGGGGGCGGCAATTCCAAAACGGGGAGGGGCACGGGGGGCAACTTATTTGAAACGGGGGAGGGCAATAAAACGGGGGGGCAAGCAGGGGGGAAAGAAAAAAAAGAAAAAAAGGAGAAAAAAACAGAAAAGAAGGGAAAAGAGAAAAAAGGGACAAAAAAGCGAAAATAAGGTAAAATAGGTCTAAAATAGTTTAAATGTCATTGAAATAAGCTAAAAACAGCAAAAATTTTGCAATGATGGCGTCATATTAGGTAAAAAATGGCGTCATAATTTTAGGGTACTTTTTCAGGGTGTGGCGGGGGGGGGGCAATGGGACGGGGGGGGGGGGGCGGGCAAATCCTCCAATAAAACAGGGGGGAATTCCAGACCGTGCACAGGTCTGACATGGTGTGGAAATTACCTCACCAAGGTGGCAATGGCGGTTTTGGTAAACCAAATCAACCACGACCTCCTAAGTGGCGTAATCCCCATTGGGGATTGTAATAAACATCATCTGGAATTAAAATTTCTAGTATTTTCGCGCCTTAAATTAAAAATTTTCTCCTCCGGGGGCATTCGGCCCCACCTGACAAGGGGCTCTGCCCCTTGACCATAGGTGTCCGACCAGCCTGGACTGCCCGGACCGCCCCCCCCCCTGAGGGCCGGTCCAGGGTACCCCCCCTAGCGCCCATTTTGGACCCTCCCCCCTAAAACCCCGGTCCAGGCCGACCCCCCCCTGAAGGCGGTTTTTGACCCTCCCCCCCTAACAGCTGTTTCAAACCCCCCTATCTACTTAATGTGCGATAGGCATAAAAATCGTTTTTTTCGTGCGCGCGACTGAAAATATACAGGCTCAAAATTCGTGCGCGCACAAATTTCGTGCGCTAACTTTATATACGTATATATTCCTCATAAATATAACAATAATTTTAGTGTTCTATACAAATTTTTATAATTTATAATAAACCTTAGGTTTTTTACAAACTGGTTGGTACGTTACATTAAAAATAAAAAAAATAAAATTCAGATGTTCGTTTTAAAAACGAACCGTTTTTTAAAAACGAACGGTCCGTTTTTTTAAATGACCGGTCCGTTTTTTGCGCTGCCGCCGTTCGTTAAACACTTGCCCGGCAAGTTGCCGCATGCAAAATAATGAAATGAAAACAAAATACAATGATTATTATTATTTATTATGTAACCGGAAAATAGAAGAAAGTTGGTCAAACGTTTACCGGAAGAAAAAAAAATCAACAAAAAGGTACCTCTTATAATATGTTAACGTTTTTAACAGTTTCCAAAATTTTTTTTGGCAGGTCCAGGCTATTTTCCCCCCCTAAGTACCCCAGTCCAGGCTTCCCCCCCTAAGGACCCTTCAGTCCAGGCTACCCCGGGGTCAAAATTTTTCGAAAATTTGGTCCAGGCTGACCCCCCCCCTCCTGGGCCTACAAAATGGTAAAAAATGGGCTGACCCCGGGGTAAAACCCCCCTAGCCGTCAGGGGTCGGACACCTATGCCCTTGACCCCGCTGGAGGGCTCTCGCCCCCCACACCCCCATTCAGGATTAGTTTTTACCCCCACCCAGACTGCACCCCCCCGAAATGAAATCCTAGCACGCCACTGGGGAAGGGGGGTAGGGTATCGTATCTTTGACCCATGAAATTTGGGGGGTATAGATGGGCAGCCTTACGGACCTTGGGGACGGGGTATAGCATAGCCGACCCGTCAAAATTTGAGGAGGTTGGGGGTGTTCTAAAAAAATTTTTGAGGTATACCTTAAAAACCCCAGTTTTAGCGTTTTTAGTAGTGAGGCCTCCAAATTTTAACGGAGGGGCCTTGGGATAACTCCAAATTTTAGGGGGGTCTCGGCAGTAATCGAGATTTGGGGGAGGGGTATAACAAACCTCCCCGCCCATAAGTCTCTTCTAGTTTTTAAACTAGTTTACTTGGGGTTACACCCTTTACAAAAACTTAAGAGGGGAAGGGGCAGGTACGAAAGGAGCATCTGTGCGACTTGCTTGCTTTCAAAAGGCCATTTACCTGGCGTGGTCACCTGCCGCCTTGGTCTCGCCAACCATGCTCGCTCACCAATGTTTGAATCTAATCTTATAGCAGAAAATATTAACGAGATCCAAATTTTTTTTATTCAGCCCAATTCCTGATCTACAAAGCCAGGTCTCTGTGAGCCGGGAATGACGAGGCCAATATAACTAGTCATTTTCGTATAAACTAGGGTGTTTATTTGGTGAGCAGGAGGAAAGTTGGTGCTTTACGTTTGAACTTTTTAACTAGTATCCTTACTTCCTACCATACATGGGCAAGTTGGTCCGGAGTGGGGGGGGGTTAAACCCCAAATTAGGGGGGGGGTTAAAATCCGAGAAACGCAAAATACCCATATCGTTTTTCGACTTTGAAGGAAATATAAGTAAAAAACGCTAATTTTAGGTCAAAAAGCCCTTTTATTGCATTTTTGAGCTTTTCATTGCTTAAAACATTTATTTTGACCTCGAAACTTAAGTTTGGGGGCAGTTAGAAGTCATTTTAAAGACATTTTTTTTCTTCTTTTTCCAAAATTGGGGGGGGTTAACTTTTTCTCCCCCCCCCCACTTCTGAGTGGGGGGGGGGGGTTAAACCCTCTTCTCAGAATTTGGGGGGTTAACCCCCCCAACCCCCCCGTGCCT
>JASAMX010026005.1:0-5000 GCA_030248175.1 Microlaimidae sp. YZB2_3
GAGGAGGTCAGGGGTTAAAAATTGGAAAATTGGGGGGAAGGGGGGCCCTCCTAGATTTTTTTCTTGGTATGGCCCCTAGTTTCTAGGTTACTTAGTGTAGACGCCACTTTACCCCCTCCCTCTGGGGGTTTATCTATGCGTATTTCCCCAAGACAGTTGTCTTTATTTCCCCAGGACAAGCTATCGCCTCGCAACCTGATTCTTTATTTTCATTTTCCTCCAGAGCGCGAAAACGTTTTTGTCGTTTTGTTAGTTGGCCAGAGTCAAAGAGTTTCCAGTTATGACAAATCATTCCTTAATGAATTTACCACTAAACAGTTTTCGTTTTCTTTTTTCCTTATGACTATTTGCAGTTTAACCTAAAAATTTTACCATTTTTATTAAGAAAAACACGTTATTTTATTAAACAAGTTTTTTAGAGCCCCCCTCCCCCATTTTTTTTTTTTCAATTTTAAAAACCTAATTTCTTGGGACTTCTAAATCATTAACGCTCTAATTCCCTTCCTAGCCATATTTTGAGTAAAAATCATGGCCAAAATTTACTGAATGAAACACGATTTTGTAGTAAAGAATACTTTTGTACACTTTTTATACATAAGTAGCCCACTGAAGTGTTTAAAATTCTTTATTAATGAGAAAAAATATAAATAAACGATTTAAAACACTTTAAACCGCACCCCCTGACCCTTCTCCAGATTTTAAATTGGGTCTAGGGTCGACCCCCCTCCCACTCTTAAAAAGTTGGAGGGTGGGGAGGGAGGGTGCTCGGTCCCTTTCCTCAAGCACCACGCACCACCTATGGTTGATTCTCAAGGAAATAACTCAAATATGTCTCAAGCAATGCATGAAAAAGTTTTAAATTTATAACCCAACTCAAACCTGTCACGGTCTGGAAATGCCCCTCCCCCTTCTGCATTGTGGTTGTGCCTCCTGTTTTAATTCCCCTCGCCCTCTACTCAAACACAAAGAAAATTTCGATTTAACCTATTTTTGCAAAATTTTTGCAGTTTTTATTCTATTTTAATGCAATTTAACTCATTTTAGACCTACTTTTATTTTAATTTTGGCTTTTTTGCATTTTCCCCTTTTTTGTTTCTCCCTTGCTTTTTTCTTTCTCCCCTTTTATTGTACCCTTCCCATTTAAATGCCTGTACCGCGTGCTAAGTGCCGAAACGAAAGGTTGGCCAAGGGGTTTTTGTCCCACTGTCCCACGCCGCCGACGAAAGCAATTTTTTTTAAAAATACGTAAATTCTAAAAACTGCTTAAAAATCGTCCCCTGGTGATCGCGTAAACATTATACTTTTATTTTTTTACCTAATTTCTATATAATTTTGTATGATCTTCCAAATTAGTCTGGGGGCGAATTTGTAAATAACAAATCCATCTATTGCCTTATGTCTTTAAATTTTGCGCTTAAGTATGGTTGAAGTTATAATACAAAAAAATTTTACTGATAATATTAGTTTTATTTTATTGTAAAAAAATCTGACCTTCCCACGTACCGGGAAAAATTTTATATTGATAAATGTATGGTTTTAGAATGCACTAACATTTTTATTAAATTTTTATAACACAATATTTGAAAATAAAAATAGACACCTATACAAAAATCAACGCTTCGCCAAGAAAGAGGAAGGAGTTAAGAGAGGCGGATTACCCCAGAAGTATACAAACCGTTGTTAAGGGGTTTCAAACAGACATTATCAAGCCTATTATATCTAAAATACATAAGTTTTTAACATTTATATAGTATTGCCTTGCCATTCAAAATTTAAGGCAAAGACATATGCCTTTGCTATGTATGGGCATTTCCAGACCATGGTGAGAACGGTGCCGGCAGCTAGGGGTGGTGGTTGCTGGTTACCCGAGGTAAATCGAATCTTGAATTGTAGGAGGTGGGTCCATGGGGGGTCCGGACCCCCTAGCTTTTTAGGGGGGTCGACTCGGGGTGCAAAATTTAGAAGTCTAGAGGGGGATCAGGCGGGGTCCGGTTCCCAAAGCAAAACAGTTTTAATTCATAATAACTTTAATATTTGTTCTTTTTATAGGATAATACTACATTTTATTGAATAAAAAGCGATATTCTGGTGTAAAAATGGTGTAAAAACATGAATATGTGTTAAAAATTCACGTTTTTGGAAGAAATTTTAGTATAAAAAAAGTACCTACAATTTTTTTGAGGGGGGAGGGGGGTCAGATTTCATATTCTAAAGGAGGGTCAGGCCGTCAGGGGTAAGAAATCCGGAAATTCGGGGGGAAGGGGCCCCCTAGATTTTCGTCTAGGGGGTGGGGTCCCAAAATTTCGAGGCTAGAGAGGGGGATGGACCCGACCCTGCCCCACCCCTTTCTCACCTATGTATACCTATAACATTTTAAACCAGACTGTTTGTTTTTAGAAGGAAGTACGCATAGATAAACCAGAGGGAGGGAGTAGAGTGGCGTCTACACTCCGTAGCCTCGAAACTTTGCCCCATACCAAGAAAAAAATCTAGGAGGGCCCCCCTTCCCCCCAATTTTCGAATTTTTAACCCCTGACCTCCTCTAGAAACTTGTATACTATGGAAAGTGACCGCTGAGCAGTTGCATTTTGGTGGTCAATTGTGGCACCAAAACTATTTTATAGTTTGCGGCGAGCGACTAGCGAGGCGCAAAAAATTCTGAATTTTTAGCCTCTTAAAACCACTAAGTTTTACTATCATCTGGCGACCATTGCGGGAGGGGGGCTGTTGTTGTTGTTGCATTACCTAAAACTTATCTTTCCTATGCAGATTATGCAAAGGGCAAGCGCTAAGAGAAGCCAAGAGGGGCGGAAATATTTCAGCCCCATGGTTGAGACTCTTTGTCCAAGATTAATAACGATGTTGGCAACCTTTACCGCTAGGGTGTTCACTGCATGCAGTGTTCACTCATTCCGAGGTCTTCGTCTAAAGGATTTTTTATGCCGCCTGATATTGATCTTATAATTTAACGTCGTAAATGGGCAGCATAAGTGTTCCTGCAAGGCCAGTGGTACAAACTCCACACAAAATAGAGCTGTATTTGTCCACTGGTTTGCTAGATGGAAAACTGCCATGTGTGGCCGACGTACAACAATCTTTTTCTAGCCATACCAAGCTGGACTCATTTCTATGAGAGAAAAGATCCAGCAACCAGGTGGTACCCGTAGGCCCGTTGCGTGCTACCCGAAGGTCCGCACGGTCCTGGTGGCTCAATGGCATGGGGGGACGGGGGCGGCCAATCCCCCTCCCGCCCAACCATATCCTTATTTCCCCCCGTCCAACCGTTTCTGGAGGAGTCCAATTTTGGAGGAGTCGTCTTAGCGATTGCAATAATAAATATATGTATTTTAATGTTAGTTAAATATTATTTTAAGTTTACTTACATTGATTTTTGCCAAATGACAAAGTCCGGCATATTTTTCCTCTCGTAAAACGGATAAAAATCTGTACACCGTCGTTTAAGTTTGTCAAAAACCATTTACTGGACAACGAACGGATTTTATATATTACATTGGAAGTATCCTTAAAATACTTAAAATGTCTTAGTCTTATATATTTCGAAAAAAAAACAATTTAGGCATGTTTAACTGTTTGAAATTTAACATAGTTTTTAGCGTAAAAGTTTATATGAAAATTAAAATCGAATTTAATAAACGACTAAAACACTATTGTTTCAGCAAATTATCAACAAGTCTTAAGAGGATCTCAAAAGATCCGGGGGTTGCCCTTAGGGTGAAAAAACGGCTAGACAAAAACGACTACACTTATTGCATTCCTCGCGTTTTTTTTGTATTTATTAAGAATGCAAAATTAAGAGAAGTAATCATGTAACAAGAAACAAAGTGGACGAAAACACATATTTTTAAGTTTTCTACTACGTTAACGGCGAAGTATAGTCTATTTTAAAATCAATATTACCGTAATACTATACTATTACCGTATTAGAGGATTTTTACAAGCTTAAATTACCACAGTTAATACCTTCGGAAGAATAAATTTCAGTTATTAATGCTTATAAAAAGGCTATAAATGAAAAAAAAACCCGTCTTATTGTATATTCTAAATATAATTTACACATAAAAAATTATACGTTACCTTGGTTTTTGTGTGACATCCAAAAACATTTTGCAAAATGCTTTCCAGTAGTTGGCAATTCTCTTTCCAGTAGTTGGCAATTCCAGTAGCAGGCTTTCTTGTTTTCCACAGTGTGGTTTTGGGACAGACTAAAATTTTAATTTAAAAATAATAGCGTTTTAGACAGTGATGAAGCAATCAAGAAACTAAAAGTATTATAAAAATATTAAGATTTATAGTTTACATTCAGATTTTAACATAAACTTAGAAAATCATACATAAATGGAAGTAAGGTTGAAACACCACTGTCAAAAATGAGTTCTAATACTGGATATATTTCGGGTAACTAAGATCCGACCGGATCCGTGATTTTGGATCCGACCGGAACGGACTGGATTCAAAATCACGGATTATTTTTAAAGCGTTTAAAAACCAAGATATTAGTAGTGATTGAGCCATAGGAAATTGAAAAGAATATATAAAAATTTCTAAAAAAGTTACCAAACCAACTGTCACAATCCCCTGATAGTATACTAGCCTAGCCTTATTTTTAAAACCTTTAGCAAATGTTCTAGCTGAGCCTTTAACTATAATTTTTCAAAATAAAAATAAAACCAAATTGCGTAAAATAAAGTAGTTTAACAACAATTTTAAATAGTTATTTGATTTTAAAAAATGATAAAAACAATTTATTGTTAAAAAACTCTATTAAAAGGAAACAAGAAAGAAATTTGCTAAAACAAAACAAGAAAGGGCTAAAAAAATGTTCCCTGCTTTGCGCGGAGTGTTTATTACCTTGTCACATACTTAATTCCTTTTCTATTATTTAATAAAAATAAGTCTAGAAAAAGAAGAAAAAATTTTTACAGACAACTTTATACTTTGAAATTTTCGATTTTTAAACCTCTAACAACTGAAAAAAACAT
>JASAMX010026005.1:12500-45892 GCA_030248175.1 Microlaimidae sp. YZB2_3
TTTAATTTTTAAAAATTTATTTTCTGCTTTAATCTAGTTTGGTTATAGTTAGACAAACTGGACTATATAAATCACATAATTTGGATTAATATGAATAGAACTTTATTAATTTCTACTATTAATTTAATTAAAAAAATCCATTCTTTTATTTAGGTTTTACAGTGTTATTAAACGTTATTACTTTATTGATAAGATGCCTCTCTTAAAATGCCTAGTGCACCACACAATACGTCAGCTACTGTCAAGTTGACCGTCGAAACTAGAAGTGCTCGCCATGGAATTAATTGAGCTATGAGTTTTTCGTAGGCTTTTATAGACTGTTCAAGTGATGACAAATATGACGGTAAGTCTGCGTCTAAAATCCGCAACAAGCCGTGCAATTTATTCCTAAAGATGCAAATAATTTACAGTCGTAAGCTTGATGCGGGTTCAAATTAATTTATTAACATTATTATTTTAGTGTTATCGGACAATAAAAAGCTGTACTCAGCTCCAAATATTTACAAAAAATGCATACCATAAGGTTGATCAATATGTGATGTTTAAATAGTTTTTGTCGATTAAAAAATAAACTATTGTGTTCATCATACATGGGCAATTTGGACCGGAGTGGGGGAAGGGAGTTAAACCTCAAATTAGGGGGGAGGGGGGGTTAAAATCCGAGAAACGCAAAAAACCCATATCGTTTTTTTTTCTGGAATGCATTTTACCCATATCGTTTTTCGATTTTGAAGGAAAAATAGGTTAAAAACGCTAATTTTAGATCAAAAAGCCCTTTTTATTGTATTTTTGAGCTTTTTATTGCTTAAAACATTCATTTTGACATCAAAAGTTAAGTTTGGAGGCAGTTAGAAGTCATGTTAAAAACATTTTTTCTTCATTTTTCCAAAAATTTTTTTAGTCAACCAGACAAAAAAGAACACAAAATTTTTAAGGTTTCAAAAGACTAATTTTCAAAAAATTTTCTTCCGCTTCGCTTCGCTCAGCGCGTATTGTTTTAGTTTATCTACAATTTAATCTATTTTTATGATATATATAATTATATATGTAAAGATTTAGGTGAAAGTTCTAACTGGTTACATTTTTTAATTAAAAAACCCATTTAAAAAAAAATTCTAAAAACACCAATTATTAGCTTTAATTAAAACCTGAAAATAACTTCTGAGAAAATCCTTTTTTGCTTGCACGGATATTGCAAGAATTTTCAAAGTGTTAAAAAGAATATAATTTATCTTTAACACTAAAATGTTGAGCTTGTAGCTGTCTGTAATGGAGCTCCGTTTTGTGGAGCTACGGAGCAATCCACGTCCACAAGCATTTCACGGCCCACCTATGATTGTACTAATTGTGTGAATAATAAAAAAAGCTATGCTAGAGATTGTTTAGTAAAAAATTTTTGTAAACTAAAATTTTTCAAAATTTATTAAAGGCAATTAAAAAAAACTGTAAAATGCGAATAAAATAATTAAAACATTTAAGTTTAAATAAGCTTGAAATCAAATATTTTAGGGAAGAACCTCCAAAGCTCCCTCCGCTATAAGTGGCCGGGGCTCCGGAGCATGATGTGGGAGGGTAGGAACATCACTAGTATTTATGTTTTCTTGTTAAATTATATAATTCTTGAACAAAATTTTACGCATTTCAAGTTGAGTATTGAGATGGGCAAAATGAGTCTTTTTTTAAAAATTAATTGTACTACCATACAACACAAAACGTTTGACTACAAAAGACATCTAAAAATATGCATAATGAAAAAAAACTAATAATGTGCCTTTTTGTGAAAATAGAAAAAAAATTATGTTATTGGCGCCTAGATTTCTGGGCTGGCGCCTAAAATTTGGAGGCTGGGCGCCAGCTGGCACCTAGACGCTGGCGGAAAAAAAAACCAGACCCCACGTGCTCATGTACGGTCTTCATACATGGGCAAGTTGGTCCGGATTTCGGGGGGGGGGGGTAAACCTCAAATTAGGGATGGAGGGTTAAAATTTGAGAAACGCAAAATACCCGTATTGTTTTTTTTTCTGGAGTGCATTCATATCGTTTTTCGATTAAAAAAAATAGGTAAAAAACGCTAATTTTAGTCGAAACGCCTATTTTTAGCATTTTTGAGCTTTTTACTGTTTAAAACATTCATTTTGACCACAAAACTTAAGTTTGAAGGCAGTTAAAATTCATTTTACAGACATTTTTTTTTTCAAAAATGGGGGAGGTTAACCTCTTCACCCCACTGAATGGGGTGGGGGGATTAAACCTTCCTTTTTAGAATTTGGGGGGGTTAACCCTCAGTGCCCATGTATGATTGTTTTTTAACGAGACACAGATTCTGAACGGACCCATTTTGTGGTAATACGGCAACAACAAGCCACAAAAATAACAAATTTTTTTGGCGAATGTTAATAAAATTCCTTACTGACATTATTTAATATTAAACCTGTTGTTAACACGTCTTTGGCTTTAAAACACTGACTCCCCACTTAAACAAAATAGAAAAATAAGTAACTGGTTGTGTTTGAGTGTGATCTTTTTTTGATGCTAAGATGGCATTATAATTTTTAATGGCTTTAAAAAATATTTTCCTGTGGGGCTGGCGCTCCCCAGATCTCCCTTATTTAGGGGGGGGGGGGGGGCTCCGCCGCCCACAAACCCCCCGACCAGCGGCTTTTTGTGAGATACTCTAAATATGCTCTTCCTACACCCTTGGCTATGCCTCCTCAGACCCCTTTGGGGCACGTATTTTTCCCTTAACTATATCCCCCTCAAATGAAATCCTGCATACGCCGGTGATTGAAATATATCTCAAACATAGGTAAGAAAGAGGGAAGCAGGGTGAGGTCCACCCCCCCCTAGCCTCGAAATTTTGGGACCTCCCCCCTAGACGAAAATCTAGGGGCCCCCCTCCCCCCAAATCTCCGATTTTTTTACCCCTGACCCCCTCTAGATTTTGAAATCAGACCCCCCCCTCGGGAAAATTTTAGGTACCTTTTTTATACTAAATTTTCTTCCAAAAACGTGAATTTTCATCACATATTCACGCTTTTACACCCTTTTTATACATGAATATGACTTTTTATTCAATAAAATGTTTATCCATATAAAGAACAATTATTAAAGTTATTATAGTTTAAAACTGTTTTGCTTTGGACACCGGACCCCACCTGACCCCACTCTTGATTTCAAAATTTCGCACCCCGGGTCGACCCCCCCAAAAAGCTAGGGGGGTCCGATCCGGACCCCACTGGTACCCCCCTCCTAGAATTTAAAATTCGATTTACCCCGGGTAACCACCCCCCTAGCTTCCCCGACCTAGCTCACCTATGATCTCAAAATAGAAAAACCGGTAAACAATGAAATTATTACTGTTGGATAAATCATAATCTGACCTTTCGGTCGCAGTAACTTTTGTTCAACAAAAATTTATATCTAAGTTGATATCTAACTTTTAGTTAAAATCGTCATCATAAATCGTCATCATGGTGTTTCTACTTTAAATTAATTTTTATGATTTATATTTTTATTAAATAAATTTTTATAATAATTTCATTTGCTATTACAATTTTTTTTTAAAATACCGGGTTCTGAACAATACAGTTTTAAACAACTGTTCCGGCGATCGAAATCTTAGGTGAGTAGCCAACACTTCTAGTTGATTAGAAAAACTTTCTTCTGAAACCATATTGAACGTTGAGCTTCTTTGGCTAAAATATCAAAGGGTTTTTAATTAAAAGCCGCGTGCATATTCCAAATTCCAATATGGCACACAATAAAGTTAAAGAACTAAAATACTAATTCAGGATTATAAGTTTCTAAAACAAAAAAATTGTTGGTCTATTTTTTATATTACCAGAATTAAAGATCGCAACTTTTTTCTTTTTTTTCATTTAACTTATGCTTTTTTCTTCATCTAGTTTTAGCTAAGCGCGTTGGCTCAAAAGTTTTGAAGCTGAAAGGTAGGAAAAAAACTTTAATAACTATAGCTGAAATTATTATATTATTATTTTAAAAAAATCGTTTACCTAAACTGAAGGTAAACCAATGTGGCTGCAACAGTTGTTCCTTGGATTAAAAAATGCACCCCATTAAGTAACCACTCAAATCACGAGAATCTTACGTCACTTTATCAAACAAAATACTCTGTATTAAATCGAATCTAATTGGCTGATAAAGTGACGTGAGACTCTTGTGATTTGAATGGTTACTTAATGGGGGCATTTTTTAATCCAACGAACAATTGTTGCAGCTACGTTGGGTTTAACTTTAGTAATGTTCCTACTCTGCAGCTCCGGCCAATGAAAGCGGATGGAGTTCCAAAGCTCCGGAGCTCCGCCCCTTAAATGAGTAATTTGAAGTTTATTTAAGCTTGAAATGCATTTAAAACAACTCTAGCAGCATTTTTAGAATTTTTTTAATATTTTAAATAAGTTTTGAAAAAAATTTAGTTTACAAACAAATTTTGACAAAATAATATATGCTCTTAAATAATAGATCACTCTTTAATTATTTGTAAATTTTAGAGTAAAAATAGGGCGGAGCTCCGGAGCTACGGGTTTTGCTCCAAAGCATCTAAAAGCGGAACTCCGCTCCAGAACTCCGGGTAATCTCACTAACCTGAACTGTAGTTTGCTACAAAGAATCGCGACGATCTCGATATGAAACTGGTTTAGTTCTGTAGAGTAGAGCGATCCACACCATATTAATGGTAGTAAAAATGTAGATGTTATTTCAACCGGACAATTCGCAACAATATTTAGCGAGTTCAGCCATTTTAAAATATTCATCTCGAACAGAATCACCGTTTACAAAGGCGGATGGAACGATTAATGGTGCACTCTTTCTAAATTAGTAAATAAAAACAGGCTTGAATGACACACTGTAGTTAGTGTATAACCAAATTAAAAGTAATAATTATACAATTTTATATGTATGTACTGTATTAAAATAAAAAAAAATGATAATAAAATAATACAGTAAACTAAATATTACAGCGCAAACACTTTTATTTTTTCATATCAAAACAAGTAAATTCGAAAGCTTGACCAGGGCATTTCGTGTTTCTTTCAGGCCGAAATTACAATTTCAAATGATTCCGCATTTTCTTGATAAATTCATCTCTTGCACCACCGAAGTACAGAACTATAATTTTTTTGTTTTTTTTTAATTTTAGAAACTTATAAAAAATGTACACAACTTCTCAACAGTGTGGTTCAAGACTAAGATAGATAATGTACATTATGCAACAAGACAAAGTCCAAAATTTTTAAAAATTTCTATGCAAATCTCTAGAATTTAAATTATTTAAATTTAAATTAAAAAGGAATTTTTTTTTGTTTTATTGGCTGGAGATCGTTATCTAATCGAAAAACTAATAAATGAAAATAATAATGAACAAATAATATTAACCCAGACGATAAAAATAAATAAAATAATTGCAATACTTGTTAGAGCATATCATGGGCATTGCCAGGATTTTGGAAAGAGGCGGGGGGGGCGGAGGAGGGTCCGTATAAAATCCCCATGGACAAATTCCCCATACGCCAAAATCCCCATAAACGTTACAAAATCCCCATAAGGTGGTGTAAATTCCCCATGAAACAGTGCAAATTCCCCATAAAATGGTGTAAATTCCCTATAAATATAATGCGTTTGCAGTATTTCCTTAAAATTTTAACACTTTAAAATACAACAAAACTTTATCATGATAAAATGGTTGATTTTAGGGCTTTGCTTAGGCTTAGGAAAAAAATTAAAACATTTTTAATGCTTTTATAATTAAAATTTAGTTTTTTTAACACATTTTAGTTTGCAAACGCATTTCTGATTGTTATGGGGAATTTGCACTACTTTATGGGGAATTTGCACTAATTTGCACTACTTTATGGGGAATTTGGCCATGGGGATTTTACACTACTTTTATGGGAATTTTGCACGTCACCAAGGAGGAGGGGAGGAGTCCAACTTAACACTTAACAAAATTTCGGAAAGGGGGACTCCAGGAGGGTCCAAATCCTAAATGTTATAAAAGTGCTAAAAAAAATTTTTTTTTGCGCTCCGCGCTAAATGTTTATTAACTTGTTTAAGCCACATACTTCATTATTTTCCTATTATTCAATAAAAATAAGTCCATAAAACAAAGAAAAACTTTTTTACAAACAAATTGATACCTTAGAACTCGAGACGAATTAAAACATTGAAAATGGGGTGGGTCCAGCGTGGTTGTATTAAGATTACAAAATAAAGTAACACAAATTTGGAGGTGGGGACTAATTAATCGAGCGCTGAGTGGAGCCAAGGGCGAGAAAATTTTAAAAAAATGGCCCTTTATTTTCTATACCCTTCTTTTTTATCCTTGCTGATTCAAAAGAGGGAGTCTATACCCCCTGGACCCCCCTGGCTGCGCCCATAAGCGGTGGGATAAATCTATTGCAAAGACATGACAAAAAAATTTAGGTTTTTAATTAAAAAATTTTTTTAGGACTTTTTGCATTATGGAACTGTTGCAGCACCCATGATTTTCCTCATAGAATGAAATCACATTGGAATAGAATTTCATTCAATGGTACTTATTTAAATAAGATCAATACCAATTACATTAGTTTAAGGTTTTAAACTATAATTTATATAACTGGTATCTTAGTTTAGGCGGTTTATTAATTTAATTATTCAGTC
This sequence comes from Microlaimidae sp. YZB2_3, assembly GCA_030248175.1. Lineage (NCBI taxonomy): Eukaryota > Metazoa > Nematoda > Chromadorea > Desmodorida > Microlaimidae > Microlaimidae sp. YZB2_3. The sequence continues at coordinate 19,164 of JASAMX010026005.1, forward strand.
ACAGAATATCATATCTTTGCACGGTCCGTCAATGCCCCACTGTTTTATTTGTGGCTGTATCCTTTTTCCTGTTCTGATGTCCGCTCAATTAATTTGTCTCCATTTCCAATTTTATTTTTACTTTGGGTGTAATCTTGCTATGACAACGCTGGACCCACCCCATTCTTAATATTTTAATTTGTCTTTACTTCTAAATTTGTGTTTTTTTTGTTTTGTAATCTTGATACGACCACGCTGGAACCCCTTTAGATTATTGTATATATATATATAGAAAGATTAAAAATTTTAACGTTAGAAAAGGTTAGAAGAAGTAATTTTAAAATCATTTTCTTGCACTTTGCATTGCTCATCTGTAAATTAATGTACTCATTTTTCAGTGTTTAAGATTTTGAAAATCAAAAATTTTAAGGTGTCAAAATTGTTTGTAAAAAAATTATCTTTCTTTTATGCACTTATTTTTATTGAATAATGGAAAATTAATGAAGTAATATAAACAAGAAAAATAAACAAGCTAGTTATACCCTCCTTGCAAAGCGCGGAAAATTTTTTTAGCCCTTTTATAACGTTTAGTATTTGGACCCCCCTGGACCCTCTTTTCTGAAATTTTGTTTAGGGTTGGACCCCCCCCCCTTTCCGAAATCCTGGCTATGCCCATGGACATGCACAATACAATTTAAAAGTTTGTGACTCACTACATTATTTGTGTAGCGTCCCATAATGGCTTTGTCACCAGCCCCACTGGAGGAGGCTTTGGGCAGTGCTGCCTTGGAGCTGGAGGGGTTGACAGATGCTGGCTTGTGATTGCTGATGAGGGCCTTAAGAAACAAAGAGACTCGGGAGCTGGGATTTGGTGCTAAATTGCAACAAAGATTGTTGAAACGGAATGAAGCAAAATAAAACTAAGATGACTAAAAAGACAAAAATCAACAATAATAATATAAGAAGCTAATTTATTTAAAAATCTTTTAACCAGTATAATAATAATTAATATCAGTTGGTTTAACCTAGTTGAATTGTTGAAAAAATAACACATTATTCAATAAAATATATGTTATTATGATCCACTTCTAAATTTGGGTTTGTTTTGTAATCTTGATATGACCATGCTGGACCATAGCTGTTTTTTTTTTGGGGGGGGGGCAGAGGGGTCCACCCCCCTAGAGACAAAATTTTGGACCTCAACCCCTAGAAAAAAATCCATGGGTTGCCCCCTCCCCTCAAAGCTTGAGAGCGGTTCGGCCTGACCCCCTGCCCCTAGCGAGGCTGACCCCTTCCCCTTCTGACCAATTTGGAAGTATATTTTTTATTTACTGTCAAAAACACGGTTTTTTTAGTTAAAAACAGTGTTCAAATACAAATTTTAGGCCTAAATAGGCGGTTTTAGTACAAAAAATTCAATATTAGACCTAAAAACACTTAAATTATTGAGTTTAAAAAATTTTGTTAAAAAATTGGACCCCCTGACCCCCCCTAAATTTGAAATCTTGCACCCGGTCAACCCCCCCAAAAATCCAGGGGGGTCCGGACCCCCCTGGACCACCCCTAAAAAATTTTGACCTTCCACCCGGGGGTAGGCCCCCCTAGCGGACCTGCCCAAAAAGATCTATGCACTGGACCCCCTTTAGATTATTGTATATATAGTAAGATTAAAAATTTAAGGTTAGGAAAAGATAGGAGAAGTAATTTTAAAATCATTTGCTTGCACTTTGTGTTCATAGGTGAGAAAGGGGAAGGGGGCAGCATGCGGTCCACCCATAGGTGGGCAGGGGGGGTTGTACCCCCTCCCCAAAATTTCGGATTTTGCTGACACCCCCCCTTGAATTTGGGGTACCCGGGGACACCCCCCCCCTGAATTCGCCTCCCAGAGAAAAATTTTTAAGTGTTATAAAAGGGCTAAAAAAATTTTCCGCGCTTCGCGCGGAGTGTTTATTACCTTGTTTATGTCATATACTTCATTTTTTCTCTTATTATTCAAAAAACATTAATTAAACATTATTAACCTTTTATTAACGTTTTAAACACCTGTTTTAAATGTAAAAGGATAAAAAACCTTAAATTTTGTAATAAACATCATCTGGAATTAAAATTTCTAGTGTATTTTAGCGCCTTAAATTAAAAATTTTCTCCCTCAGGGGGCATTCTGCCCCCCGGACCCCCTGACAAGGGGCTCTGCCCCTTGACCCCGCTGGGGGGCTCTCGCCCCCCAGACCCCCCATTACTGGGGGGCTGCCGCCTCCCAGACCCCCCTTCAGGGTTAGTATTTACCCCCCCAGACCGCCCCCCCCAAATGAAATTCTGGGCACGCCACTGTTCTAGACCCCCCAAATTTTTATCCTTGGCAACCTAAAAGGGGGTCGAACTCCAAATTTTTCCCTTTGCCGACCCAAAAGGGAGGTCTAGACCCCCCCCCTGGCTACGCCCATGTATGTATATAACCTTTAATTAAATATAAGATTATGGATTAAAAAGTTTGTGATACTTGACTTTATAATCAAGACAATATAATTACTATTCTATTATTACGTAATTATTAAAAAAACTATGATTTCTAATCTAATTCATTCTAAGAATATATAAACACATTATTATTAAAAGAATTAAAAAATAAAATTTATAAGTTGCAATAAGGTCTTATTTTAATTTTACACAGTTTTAAAGCATTTATAAGCTTGTTTTACGTTTTTTTACGCGTTTTAAGCCCATTTTAAGGCAGCGCGGAAATATTGGGTACACCCCCCTTAAAATTTGGGTCTTGCCAGACCACCCCCCTAAAATTTGACCCTCCTATACCCCCCAAAATCCGAGAGGCTGCCCACCTATGCCACCCACCCCTCCTAGCCTCAAAATTTTGGGACCCCCCTCTACGCGAAAATCCAAGGGCCCCCCTACCCCCGAATTTCCAAATTTTCTATCCCTGACCCCCCTCCAGAATTTGAAATCTGTCCCCTCCTTCCCCTTAGGAAAATTTTAAGTACTTTTTTTATACTAAATTTTCTTCCAAAAACGTGAATTTTGAACACATATTCATGTTTTTACACCCTTTTTTACACTAGAATATCGCTTTTTATTAAATAAAATGTAGTATTATCCCATAAAAAGAACAATTATTAAAGTTATTATGGTTTGAAACTGTTTTGCTTTGGACACTGGACCCCACCTGACCCCCTCTAGATTTCAAAATTTTGCACCCTGAGTCGACACCCCCTAAAAAGCTAAGGGGGTCTGGACCCCCCCCCCTGAGACCCCCTCCTAGAATTCAAACTTTGATTTACCCCCGGTAACCACCCCCTCCCCTAGCTTCCCGGACCGTTCTCACCTATGTTTGCATTGCTCAGCTGTAAATGTACTCATTTTTCAGTTCTTAAGGTTTTGAAAATCAAAAATTTTAAGCTGTCAAAATTGTTAGTAAAATTTTTTTTCTTTGTTTTGTGCACTTATTTTGATTGAATAATAGAAAATAATGAATATAAACAAGAAAAAAAAAACAAGCTAATAATACACTTTATGCAAAGCGTGGAAATTTTTTTAGCCCTTTTGACCTCCCTTTCTAAAATTTTGTTCAGGGTTGGACCCCCACCCTTTCTGAAATCCTGGCTACGTCCATGGTTACATGCACAATACAATTTAAAAGTTTGTGACTCACTACATTATTTGTGTAGTGTCCCATAATGGCTTTGTCACCAGAACCAATAGACGAGGCTTTGGGCAGTGCTGCCTTGGAGCCGGAGGGGATGACTGACAGGTGCTGGCTTTTGATTGCTGATGAGGGCCTTATGCAACAGAGAGACTGGCAGACGGGAGCTGAGGTTCGGTGCTAAATTGCAACAAAGTGTTGAAATGGAATGAAGCAAAATAAAACTAAGATGAGCAAAAAGACAAAAAACAACAATAATGATATAAGAAGCTAATTTATTTAAAAAATCTTTTAACCAGTATAATAATTAATATCAGTTGGTTTAACCTAGTTTAATTGTTGAAAAGATACTGACATTATTTTATACCTAAATTACACATATTATTCAATAAAATACATGTTATTATGATCATACACAAACATACATAGGAAAGTTGGTCCAGTCCAGAGTGGGGGATTAATTCCAGATTTAGGGGGGGGGGTTAAAATCTGAGAAACACATTTAATCCATACTGTTCAAGTTTACTCCTTAAAGGACTGGAATATTCTTAAATTTAAATTGTTTCATAATTAATGGATTTAGATGAAGCTTGTTAAAAGTAAGCCTCATGAGCCAAAAGCTCAAATATTTATATTGGTTAAAAAGTAATAAAACGATTGGGGCATTTTCTTCCATATTTTTAGAACTACCCCCTTCTCCCTTTGTTGGCAGAACTAAGCTCACTTATGGTAGTAACATTTTATTCACGAAAATCAGCCAGTACACCCAGGGTCCTAGCCAGGGGTAGGGCCAGGGGGGCACGCCCCCCCCCAAATGAGATGGACTAAAATTTATGATATAAAACAATTTGAAGATCAGTAAGAAAAAATATGTTAGAAAAAAAAGTGTTGTATCAGTCAAAAAGTTTTTTTAACAGTTTACTACAACTACTGACTTAAAAAATCATTAAGGTTGTTCATTGAAACAAGAAGTTTTATTGTAATCAAGACAGGTAATACTCCATACCCCATTGTTCAAAGGACCAATATAATCTTTCGACATGGTAGTCATATTTTAGCTTCTTGCTTGATTTTTGGGTTTGGTTTTGAAAAAAAAGTGGTTTTTTATCTATGGTTTTAATCGATAAATTACTTAATGCAATAATTGTGTGCAGTAATTTGCAATATTGCGCATGCAAAATCTTGCTCAAAACAACAATAAATAAAAAGACAAAATAAAATGTTTGAAAGATGAATTTTTTAAAGATGAGATATTAAATTTATTGAAAATGTTAAAAAATCATTTTTTAACGCTAAGTTCTAAAAATCGCACCCAAAAAAAGCGTTTTCTGAAGATGGCATATTTAAAGACATGATTTTTAAAGTCAAAGTGTGTAAGACGAGATGTTAAAAGACTTAATGGCAAAAATTTTGGAAAAAAAGTTTAGTTAGATTTAGTGACAAATTTGCAGCTGCAGACATACATGGGCAAGTTGGTCCGGAGTGGGGGGTTAAACCCCATATTAGGGGGGGGGGGTTAAAATCCGAGAAACGCAAAATACCCATATCGTTTTTTTTCTAGAGTGCATTTTACCCATATCGTTTTTTGATTTTGAAGGAAAAATAGGTTAAAAACACTAATTTTAGGTCAAAAAGCCCTTTTTATTGCATTTTTGAGCTTTTTATTGCTTAAAACATTCATTTTGACCTCAAAACTTAAGTTTGGAGGCAGTTAGAAGTCATTTTAAAGACATTTTTTTTTCTTCATTTTTCCAAAATTGGGGGGAGGGGGTTAACTTTTTCTCACCACCCCACTAGTGAGTGGGGGGGGTTAAACCCACTTCTCAGAATTTGGGGGGGTTAACCCCCCCCCCCCCCCCGTGCCCATGTATGTCTGCAGATGTGGAATTGTGCGACTTTCCAAGTACAAAGTTGCTGAGAAAAATCAATTTTCTAGTTTTGTCCTTTGGCGTATCTGTGTGTTAGTCATATTTATATATAATTATTAGTTTTAAATTCAGTGCTTGTGCATTTTAAACTTGCCCAAACTTAAATCAATTAACGCAAACGCAAAGCGAACACAACTCAAATAATGTAAACTGAGAAATGACATAAAGCTTTAATTAGTTTTCTAACATGTTTAATTATAAAAATTAACTAAAAAAACTAAAATAACTGTAAAGAAATTTAATTGATTCAGTTATAAAATTTTTTTAACAAGTCTTAAAGTAAATGTGAAGCATAAACATGAAGGTGTTACCTGAGCCAAAACATAACAAAACTAATAAAAAAGTTTTAGAGTAGTTTTTTTTATTTAATTTTGACTCACTTATAGCTGTTAGTATGGAAATATCTAGCATTACAAAATTTTGGGTGCGCGGTCCTGCCGCGAAACCAATTTGTTATGAAAATTGGATACATCAGAATTTGTTATGAAACCAATGATTCTTATCAAAGTTTTTCAGAAACCGGAGATAAAACGACAATATTAAAACAATTTCGAATACTTTTGGCAACTTCTGACCATTATTCAGAGCTATTTTAATAATTAATAAGGTTTTTTCATATGTAAATTTATTTCGGTTAAATAAAAAAAAACATTTCATAATGCTTTAATTTAATAAAAAAAAACACATCAAAATTTTTCAAATAAATGTTCTATTATTTGAGCTATTCTAATTTCAAAAATAATACAACAAAAGGCATTTAATTTGAGAGGAACTTTGTTTTGTGGTGGGACTGCCGACCCAATTTTTGTAATGCTTACGTAGGTCCATTATTACAGCAATTTATATTTGTTATTGAAGCTCTACCTATCTAACAAAAATTTTCTAATGAATATATATGTTTTGAGAGTGTCTTAAACTTAAAAGGAGTATTCAGCTCCAAAAATTTTTTTGGGGGCTAAAGCACCCCAGACCTCCCCCATGGTTAGGAGGGAGCTTCACCGCCCCCAACCCCCCTCGTTTAGCACTTTTTTGAATGATGACAATTGTGCCCTACCTTTTCTTGCTCCGGCCCCCCAGTCAACCATTCCTGGCTACACCTCTGAGTACACCATGTTTTTTATACATGATTATAGGTTGTCAAATTACTTACCAACTAAAACAACAATGCTTCATAATAAATCAGATTGCAGTCAGGCAAAACCAAAATAAACTAGCTTCAACAAAAAAAATAAAGCTGCAAGCTGTGTCTAATTGTGCACCTTTCGTTGGTGGATCTTGAGCCCACGAAGACCTAAACACAAAAAGTAATATGGGATATTATTATGCAAAAAATTGACATTAACTGCTTTTGTATAAACATATTTTGCTAAACTGATGCCAATGTGGCGCCTATTTGGCTGGCACTAACAATATTGGTCTACCACACCAAGCTGGCCCTTTGCTTGCAAATTTTATGTAAATTTTTTTTTAATAAATTAATAAGACTATAAACAATTTCTCACCTCTTAGCAGTTTTAAAAGGCCTATTTGGTCAATCTATGCAAATAAATCAAAAAAATATATCTTTTTTGCACTTACAGTCTCAGTTTTTTTAAAAACAATGCATTAAGATTAAAAATTTTATGTGAACTGCCAGTGCTTTAGGGCAAATGCTTTCTATATATAGGGTAGTGCATTTAATTTTGGCACTTTTTCAAATTGGGCATTTTTGATTTTGGACTATATCTTTGGTAATCCTGGACAGAATACGATGACGCTTGATAGCTCAAATGAGAGCTAATTATATGTAGATGAATGTTGTGAGCTTTTTGTTAGGGTAGTGCATTTAATTTTGGCACTTTTCTTAATTGGACATTTTTGATTTTGGACTATATCTTTGGTAATCCTGGACGGAATACGACGTTTGTTAGCTCAAATGAGAGCTAATTATATGTAGATGACTGTCGTGATCTTTTTATTTGTTATGTTATGATATTTTTATGTGAAATTGTGTGATTTATAATAAAAAAAAATGTTACTCATTTTTAGAACATGGGCATTTCATGATTACGCAATAAATTGGTTTAAAAATTAAACTGTCCTGGTAAAATTTAGTCTATTTTCCAAATTTTTAGTCCCCCTGGTTCTACATTGCGTCTGTGGTGAGCAATCGTTATAAAATAAAATAGTGTAATTTTGGCACACTATTGCTGTAGGTAAAAACAGGTTGAATTTAGTGGTCGGGCCTTAAATTGCAGTTGTATATAGTTAAAAGACTTCGTTGAAATGTGTAGGAGTCATAGCACTGCACTTAAACTCGATTAAGAAGTCTTTTTAAAAAGTGCCAAAATTAAATGCACTTTTTTCCCAAATTTTTCTCATTTTGATACTATTTAGCATTTTAGCTGTAACTTTTTGCCAGTTACACGTTGAACAACAAGTAAAAGCTTAAATTAAAGAAAACTGTCTGGAGATAATGATAGGCTTTTAAATTTTTGAAAATGATGATTTTTTGACTGAGAAACAATCAATTGTTTGTAAAGTGCCGAAATTAAATGCATACATTTAATTTCAGCAATTTTCCATTTTTTTAAAAACTGATTTAATTAAGTAAAAAACAACTTCCGTACAGTGAATTTTTTATGACGCAATGCAGTATCGTAAAAACTTTAAAATGAGCTATCAAACATCAAAATCAGGCCATACAGTGAAAAGTTACATTGGAAAAACGGAAAAGTGCCGAAATTAAATGCACTACCCTATGTTATGATATTTTCATGTGAAATTGTGTAATTTATAAAAAATAAAATTGTTACTCATTTTTAGAACATGGGCATTTTATGATTATGTAATAAATTGGTTTAAAAATTAAATTAAATTAAAAGCCCCATGGCTAAGTTGCCATGAAGCAGTGTTACTTACTTTTGACAATGATAATAAAGTTTTAAAAACTTAATTTTAATCATAAAAATACTAAAAAAAAGTTTTTATTTTTTGGTATTCTCAATTGTTTTCGTGTAGTCAGGTTCCAAAAGAAAGGGATAAAAACTGGAGAAAATTTGGTGTATAATTTGCATTAAACAGTATTAAATATATGCAGTTTCATAAGTTCCAGTATAGAAAGTTATTGAATGTCATTATAAAATTATGTCACAAATATGGTCCCATGCTTATCATCTAACTTATATTCTTTTTTTTATCTTCCTTTTATATTCTGAGTGGTAGCAACAAGCATAGGTGAGCAGGGAGGGTTATACCCCCAAAAAATCTTGATTACTGCTTAAACCCCCCTCAAAAATTTAGGGGTTCTCCGCACATCCCCCTAAAGTATGGTGGGTCGCAGTACTAAAAACTCTAAAAATGGATTATATTTGAGGTACACCCCAAAAAAATTTTAGGGACACCCCCTCTTCAAATTTTGGGGGTTGGGTATACCCCCCAAAATTCGCCCACCTATGATGACAACAAGTATATACTGCATGGGAAGAAGTGTCAAACTCAACTACATGGGGAGAAGCGTCAAACTCAAACTCATTAAGGAATTGACTTGTTACTTGACAGTTAAAAATTGTATTTATATATATATATATATATATATATATATATATATATATATATATATACAGACCTGTGCACTGCCCCCCCCCCCCCGGGGGTTAAAAGGGGGGGGGGGGGGCAATTTAAAAACGGGGGGGGGGGGCACGGGGGGGGGCAACTTTTTTGAAACGGGGGGGGGGGGCAATAAAACGGGGGGGGCAAGCAGGGGGGAAAGAAAAAAAAAGAGAAAAAAAGGAGAAAAAGAGAAAAAAAGAAGGGAAAAGGGAAAAAAGGGACAAAAAAAGCGGAAATAAGGTAAAAATAGGTCTAAAATGGCTTAAAATACATTGAAATAGGCTAAAAACTGCAAAAAATTTGCAATGATGGCGTCATCATAGGTCAAAAATGGCGTCATATTTTTAGGGTACTTTTTCAATTTTTGGCGGGGGGGGCGATAAAACGGGGGGCGGGGCAAATCCTCCAATAAAATGGGGGGGGGGGCATTTTCAGACCGTGCACAGGTCTGTATATATTATATATATATATACAAATTTATGGTTCTTAATTTTTGTTGTTAGCGTTTTAATTTAATTATTAACCTTAATAGCAGCTATGTATAAAGAATGTTGACCTTAACTAGGTAACTCCGCCATTTAAACACTATGTTAAGACCAGTTCCAAGCCTAGTTGGGTGACTAAGATAAACCTACTCTGCTTATACTAGCCACCCAGTAGAGAGGAGGGTTTCTAGGTTTTTAAAATTCTCCCAAACTCAGTTATATTTTAAAAATGTAAATTATAAATTTGTACAAGTTTTTAATTTGTCATTTTGCGTGTATTTTCCTTCCCTTTTTCATTGTTATTTTATTTCTCTTATAATACCTAAGTAGTTGTTTTAGCTTTTAGGCAATTTATCCTGCTTAATTGTTTGCTCTACCTCTATTTCAATGCTTATTATCTCTCAACTTTTTAACATTTTTTTTGCCTTTTATAATGTTTCCTCTGCCCCTTTTTTAAGATTTTTTTGGTACATATTTTGTTTTTATTCTTAAGGGTCCACTTTGTTCCCTATCAACAGTACAAGGGACTATGAACAAAAAATTCAAAAAATGCAAAAACTGGGTGCATTTAAAATGGCATAAAAAATTAATTTAATTGTGCTAAGATTTTCAGGGAAAACAAGGAAAAGTATGTGTGTGCCACAGAACCAAGCGGGGTTTCTTTTCCCAGGCTAATAATTTTTTTCTTTTTTTGGGGCCAGGCTTTTTTACAGTTTTAACCACAATGACGACAGGGTCCTTGATAAACATCAATTTTTAATTCACTGATAGCCAAAAGTCTAAGCTGTACACTGATATAAGTATTGTTCTAATTATTTGGTCATTCTTGTCATATAACGTTTTGATGTTACATATAATAATAATGTTTGTTTTTTTAGCTTCAACATTTATATTCTTTATCTGTTTTGTTGTCATTAGTTTTTTATCACAACACAATATACTTATAATTGGATATACATCTGCAAAATTAGATTTAATTTCAAACATTGCAGGATCTAAATACAAACACAGGCATAAAAAGGGAGTTGGGAAGTGTTTACCCCTCAAAATTCAAGGAAAGTGTGTAACTCCCCCCACAAACCACACACCTTTAAACCTATTTATTTGGGTTGGGTCATTATAATTACATTAAATTATATAACAATTGGATCTATTAAACACTTTTTGAGCTATGATTTAAAATTAAATGCAAATAAAATACAAACAGATCAACAAACAAATGAAACAGTGAAATTTAACCTTTTTTTTCCTCCATGGCCCTACACTTAAAATTAGTCTTTCAAATATAAAAAAGTATGGCAGATTCAATTTGGTAAAAATGTTACTTAGATTTTGTCAACCATTCAAATGCAGTGCTTGCAAGCAACAACCAGAATTGCCACTGGAATTATTAAGAACACAAAAGTTTAGTGAGTAATAATTATAATGAAACAGAAAGTTAGTATATAAATAAGTAACTTTTGATGGAGTTAATACAAGTAATATAAATTTTGCTAGTATTGAGGGTTTATAAACCCCCTTTAAATAGTTAAAAGACTTGTTTAGTGATAAATAGTTTTTTTCAACAAAAACACAAATAACAAAAAACAAAAAAAACAACTAAGTACATAATATAATTAACATAAAGTTTAGTATATTTTTTGAAATAAACACTGGTTTGCAATATGGCCAAGCTAAGCTGTTGACGATTTCTGCATGATCTCAAACCATTGTTTCTGACAAAGTGGCGGATTTCTTTCCCTATGGCATAATAATAAATATAATAAGGTTAGTTCAACATAAGAATAGCTTTTTATATTTCAATGTGTTTGCTCCTTGTAACTTATTAACAAAAGATCTCACTCTAAGTTTTTGTATAGATAAACTGAAATTAATGAATTCACACACAACTGATGAACTGTCAGCACTGACACAAATAAAATAAAGAAAAAGAAAATTAAAGTTTTTTTTTTAAAAAATTAGGATATATGTTAAATTAAATAAAATAATGATATTAACAAAATAATTGCATTTAAATTATGCTAACTAATAACCTATATGTGCAAAGAACCTGAGGTGGTACCACTGGGATTTTTTTTTGTATTGGTTCTTGATTCTTATAGAAAGACCTATTTATACATCATATTAATATATGTGCATTATAATTCTTTTTTTTCTTTATAACTCTGCACCAAACAAATTTTTGCCTTCAGCCTTTAAGTCCTCACTTAATATCGACCAATAAAATATTTTTTTTTCTTTCCAAAACTTAAATGAAGAGAATTTCTCATGATTATTTATTATATTATATCGACCAATAAATTATTATATTATATCGACCAATCAAATATTTTTTTTTATTTCCAAAACTTTAATGAAGAGAAAATTTCTCATGATTATTTATTATATTATAAAATACTTGTGTGTGAATCAATACATTTTACTTACCAACAAACAAACGCCTGCAGTTTTCACAGCGGGTATCACGCCGCTGACCACGTCTGCGCCTGTCTGGCTCTATCTTCCGCCAGTCAATGGACTGGTACACCCTATAAACACAACAAAAAAGGCAATAAATGACTGCTTTATTATTAATGTGTATGATTTTTTTACGCTTGACTATTTTTGAGATTTTAATAAAATTTTATTAATAGACATTTATAATATTAGAAACAAAAGATATTTATATCTTATTTTTATTTGCATTAAAAATTATGTTTAAATGGGCTTTATTTCAAGTACCTGTTACAGGTAGGAAAGAAAAATGAGAGGGGTAAAATAGGAACAACCCTCTTGCCTACAAATTTTGCCTCTCTCTATTGAAAAAAATAGCTGAAATGGGAGGTTTTCCCCATCATGGGGAGGGAGAAAAAGTTTCCCCCCACAATTTTTCTGCCCCCACAATTTTGGAAAAATGAAGAAAAAAATTTCTTTAAAATGCTGACTTCTTCTAACTGCCTCCAACTGCCTCCAAACTTAAGTTTTAAGGTCTAAATGAATGTTTTAAGTAATAAAAAGCTTTAAAATGCAACAAAAAAACTTTTTGAAATAAAATTAGCGTTTTTTTACCTATTTTAAAACCAAAAAACGATAATGCACTCCAGAAAAAAAATTATGGATGTGGATATGGATAAAATGCAGATATGTATAAAATGCATTTCTCAGGTTTTAACCCCCCCTTGTTTCCAGGTTTAACTCCTTGTACACTCCAAACCAACTGGCCCATGTATGTTTTAACCATAGGTGGGAAGGGGGGTTGAGGGCTGGGGGGTTGGGGGCTAGGTAGAAGCTGCGAGTTATATTGCACCAAAAGTTCTGAAATGTGCCAACACCTCCACCCAGTGGCATAGCCAGGGGTGGGGGCCGCCTCCTCCTAAAATCCGGTAAGCCAGATTTTTTTGTAAGGGGGGATACATTTTTTGAATTTTGGAAGACAAATTTTTTTCTTTATATATAAATTCAAAAACATTTTTGATGCGTTCCAAAAGCATAAAAATACACAAAAAACTGAAATTTTTCCTGCTTCACGGTAAGTGTACATTAGTCATTTTGTTAGTTTTTTTTTAATTTCGATGGATTGTACCATTCAATACATAGCTAAAGCATGTGCCTTTGCCTCAGATATTGAATGGCAATACTATTAAGATGTTAAAACTCATATATTATAACATATGTAGGTTTGATAATGGCTGTTTTAAACCCCTTAACAATGGTTTTTACACTTGTGAGGTTGTCTGCCTTTCCACGTCCCCCATAGGTGGGCAGGGGAGGGGGGGGTTGGGGGGGGGTATACCCCCCCAAAATTTCGGATTTTGCTGACACCCCCCCTTAAATTTAGGGTAGTCGGGGACACCCCCCCAAATTCGCCTCCCAAAGAAAAATTTTTAAGTGTTATAAAAGGACTAAAAAATTTTTCCGCGCTTCGCGTGGAGTGTTTATTTCCTTATTTTCCCGTTTATTACCTTTTATTACCTTTAAATTCCCCCGCTACGCGGGCAGTTTAAATTTCCCTGCTACACGGGCAGTTTAAATTGGCAATTTATCTTAGTTTTTTAATTTCAAATCGATTATCCCATTCAGTAGTTAAGGCATACATGTTTAATAAAACTACTATAAAACACTATTATCCTTTTTTAACGTTTTAAACACATGTTACAAATGTATAGTATAGCTATAAAAAACCTTAAATTTTGTAATTACTATCATTTGGAATTAAAATTTCTAGTGTATTTTAGCGCCTCAAATTATAAATTTTCTCCTCCGGGGGGCATTGTTCCCCCCAAACCCCCCTGACTGAATTTTTAAGATCACAGAAAATTATGTAAAAATTAGGTAAAAAAAACAAAAGTAAAAGGTATGTTCACGCGATCATCAGGAGACGATTTTTAAGCCGTTTTTGATATATATTTTAAAAAATTTTCGCCTCCGGCGGCTGGGGGGACACCCCCCAGACCCCCCGGCCGACGCTTCCCGTCGGCTGGCGCCGCTATGCGGCGCAGGCGGCAGCGCTTTGCGCCACTTTGACAACACTTTTTCTCCCCTCCCCCAGACTGACGCCCCCGAAATGAAATCCTGACTGCTTCACTGCACATTTTTATTAAAAGAATTAAAAAAATAAAATTTATAAGTTGCAATAAGATCTTATTTTAATTTTACACCGTTTTAAAGCATTTATAAGCTTGTTTTATGTTTTTTTACGCGTTTTCAGCTCATTTTAAGGCAGCGCGGAAATATTGGGTACACCCCCCCTCAAAATTTGGGTCTCACTGGACACCCCCCCTAAAATGTAACCCCCCCCCCGATACCCCCCCAAAATCCAAGAGGCTGCCCACCTATGACCTCCCCCTATGGCAGTTTGTATAGATTTTTTTTTACTTTTCAAATATTGAGTCATAAAATTTAATACAAATCTTAGTGCATTCAAAAATCAAAATTAATCAATAAAAAAATTACTTTGCGTTGGCTGGCGCTGCTATGCAGCACTATCTATCCTGCTATCCATACTTTTTTAAAATGAGGGGGGGGCAATAAAACGGGGGAAGCAGAAAAGAAAGAAATAAAAGAGAAAAAAAGAGAAAAGGAAAAAAAGGGACAAAAAAAGCCAAAATAAGGTAAAAATAGGTCTAAAATGGCTTAAAATACATTGAAATAGACTAAAAACTGCAAAAAATTTGCAATGATGGTGTCATCAATCTTGCTATTTATCTTGCCTAATGCTAATGTTATTTCAAGTTAGTACAATATTTTTTATAAGTAATAAGTACTCAGACCTGTGCACTGCCCCCCCCGGGGTTAAAACGGGGGGGCAATTCCAAAACGGGGGGGCAACTTTTTTGAAATGGGGGGGGGGGCAATAAGACGGGGCGGCAAGCAGGGGGAAAAAAAGAGAAAAAAAGAAGAAAAAAAGAGAAAAAGAAGGGAAAAGAGAAAAAGGGACAAAAAAAGCGGAAATAAGGTGAAAATAGGTCTAAAATGGCTTAAAATACATTGAAATAGGCTAAAAACTGCAAAAAAATTCACAACAATGGCGTCATTATAGGTTAAAAATGGCGCTTTAATTTCAGGGTACTTTTTCATTTTTTGGCGGGATGGAGGCAATAAAACGGGGGGGGGGGGCAAATCCTCCAATAAAACGGGGGAGGGCATTTTCAGACTGTGCACAGGTCTGAGTACTACATAGAAAGCAAAACAAACAATCATATTGGTTGATTTATGTACCTCTCCCAACCTAAATTTTCCAGCCACCTATAGTATTGGCTTGGATTTTTTTCATATAGGTAGGTAAGTACCCTAAATAACATGGAGTTGAGATACTGCTCATGTGCTTTGTTTTACAATGTGGGTGTAGCCAAAGGGTCTGAAAGGTCTCTAAATTCCTTTTTTGTGAAATCCAGGCTCTTCCAATGTGTGCTGATGTAATTTTTAACTAGGAAAACATATTTTTTATCGCTAAAAACATTAGATAATAGGTTATTAGGACAAAAAAGTGTATTATAGGCTTTATCTACAATTATCCCTGCTTTTTTAACGTTTTAAAAAATTAAGGGGGGCTCCCCCCCTCTCCTGAAATTTTTTTTATACTACAATCCGCCCCCCCCCCTCAAAATGAAACTCTGGGTATGTCCCTGAGTTGTATCTATGTTTGGAATTTCAAGTTATATAGATTTTATTCAGTTGAGTTGTTTTAAATAAAATTTGCATATATGTCATGATTGACCGCACAATTTGCCAGATCACAAAATCATGATAATTAATTGATTATCCATTGGCAGTTGGATCTATGTTACAAATTTCAAATCATATGGATTTTATTTGGCCCAGTTATAATTGTTTTAAATAAAATTTGTACATATTATGATTGACCACACATTTTGTCAGATCACAAAATTGTCATTAGGTATCAATCAGTTGTCAGTTGTATATATCATCGTTACTACGACAAAATGAGCCACAGTCATTATAAAATTAAAGTGAATGTGACTCATTCAGCAGGTGTTAATAGAGTGCTATTAGAAATTTAAAATGAGTCAATATCAGATATAATTGAGACGAATTGTGGCTCATTTTGCCGTAGTAACAATGATATGTTTAAACTTACAACTTATATAAAGTTGATTTAGCCAAGTAACATAAAATTGAAAAAGCGTTAGGAAGTTTACTTACTTACTTACTGATCTAAAGATAATATCTGGTGGCCCAAGGCCGCTGGAATTATTGAATTTTTTAAGCCCTTTTGTTTCGTGTTTTAGTTCACAAAAAAACTAAAATTTAGTATAAATTTCAGGTGTATTTAGTCTATTTCCAGAACAATGATAATTAATTTCACATTATTACCATACTCCAGTAAAATAAAAAAATTTTAAAAAAACATACCAGTCCCTTCCCCTTGGCTGAACAACCTCCACAACCTCCACTTCACGGTTCAGTGGCGGCTAAAATACAAACAACAAACAAAGTATTAACAAATTAACTTTTTAGCAAGAATTTATTTCAATATAAATTGTAAAATTGATGCATTTAAATGAAATTTAAGTATATAATATCATATTTTGAAGAGAAATTTTTTAGAAGAATATTATAAAAAGCTACTTATTATATGTGGCTAGTTTAAAACTATTTTCATAATTTTATTTAGTTTACTAAAAATTGTCTTTAAAAAACGAAGTGACAAAAAATAAAAACTAAGCAGCAAAGGGGCGTTAGGGCCTAGAGGCAATCACTTAACTTGTTATATCTTGTTTATATGTGTTTATATATATTTATTTATTTTATATATTTATTTATTTTATTTTATTTATTTATTTATAAATAAAACCTTGTTTATATGTTTATATCTTGTTATATATTGGCTGGCCAAATAACTATTAACTTATTTAATGATATTTTTTTAAGAGCTGAAGCGGGCCGGTGATGGATATTCCACCCAAATCCTGCCCAAACCTATTTCTGCTCACACTGTGATAAATGGTTTAATAGAAAGAGTCAAATCCAACAAATGCAAAAACTGGATCTATTTCAAATGCAACAATCTTTCAAGCTTAAAAACTATAATACCAATTTTATTTGTAAACATTGTACACCACCATCAACTAATTCTTAACCTTCCAAACCCAATAACTCTAAACTAAATATTCTACATTTTAATGCCAACAAAGTCTCAAACAAAATTCAAGTAAGGGGAAGGGATCCCTTATAGTCAGTGGTGTAGCCAGGGTTCCCCCCCCAAAAATCGCGAATTTTTTGCAGTTTTTAGCCTACTTCAATCCATTTTAAGCCATTTCAGACCTATTTTTACCTTATTTTTTTCCTTTTTTTGTTTCTTTTTTTCCCTTTTCTCTTCTTTTGTTCTTTTTTTTATCTTCCCTGCTTGTCCTCCCCCCCCGTTTCAAAAAATTTGCTCCTCGAATAAAACCACAAGGGGAGAGGACAGTGCACAAGTCTGTCATTGCCAGATTAATTTTAAAGATCAGACAATTTTTAAGCAGTTTTTAGTTCATAAAAACTTTTTTGCCTTCAGCAGCTGGGGAGACACCCCCAGCCAGACAATAGAAAAGATCTGGCTACAACCAGAAAATACAGCAAAATTATTGGAAGGAATCACCTGAGGACAGCTAGCTATATATCAACAACAACATGCACCCCAAAACAATTCTAGCTATAGGCTCGGACATAATGTCTAAAGACTGTTAATAGGACTTTATAAACCCACATCAGCAGTAATAAGAAAAAATATTTATTTTAACAGCAAAGCAGTAATCTATATTAATGAAATTAAATCATGATTAAAATTTTAAAAAAAATAAAGTTAGTTAATAGCAGGATGTTTAGCTACTAATTTTTACATCAAGTTTATCTTTTTTTATTTAAAACTGACAGCTTAAACTGCACCATAATGTGCTGTAAGAACAATAAAATAAAAATAATTCTAAAAGGTTACATGCATCTTTGTGCGATGAATTTTCATTCCCCGCTCTGTGGCAAAAACTCTCCCACATTCATCGCAGGTTGAGCCTAAGACATAATAACAGTTATAAAAATATAATTTAGACCAGAGCATAATTTTATTAAAATTTTATGACATTATAACCGAAAACCTAAGACCTTTTGTTGTTTAACAACAAAAAGATGGAAAATGGCCAGAAGGTTAGGCAAGGTTAGGCTTAGGCAGGGGGCTTAGGTAGGTGGGCTTAGGCGGGGGGTGCAGGGAAAAGTTCCTGCCGAACCTTAAATTTGAAGGCCTTAGGGGAATCCTAAAATTAAGCTGGGGGTCAATTTGTCTGGGGGTCAATTGTTGGGGAATCATTAAAGATGGATACCATTGATACCTAAAATACTTAAGTAGTTAGTTACAATAGCCCTCATACCTTTTTCTTTGCACCCCTCCTTCGTCCACCATAAGCTGTACTTTTTTTCCACATGTATTATATATCACTCTCTATGTATTATACACCAACCAAGATACATAATATAATTATATATTTTGATGTTTTTGGTTGTAGGGAAAATATACCATTTTGGAAATTGCATTACATGTGCTATGGGAAAAACAATGGGAACATTAACCCTGTAATACTAAAGGAGCTGTTAGGATTCCAACAATACCCATTTTATAGCAATTATTGGTAATTTAGTTTTTTAATAGATTAATAATTAGTGGATTACATACATTATTAGGTTAGACAATAATGTGCTAAAAAATTTAAAATATAAATGTGTATTCAAAATAAAAGTCAAAATGTGTATTGACACCATTTTCCCCCCAAACATAAATTAATTTTACATATAAATTTAAATATTATTTTTATACCATGGTGGAGCAGGAGGCAAGAAAGGAGAGGTATTAACTAACACTAGATAGGGAATATCCATCTAGATCCCCAACAATGACCCCCAGACAAAACCCCCAGCAACAACCCAAGCCTCAAATTAATAGCAGACTCCCTCACCCCCCGCCAAGCCCACCTACCAAGCCCCCTGCCAAGCCTAACTGCCTAACCTTCTGCCATTTCCATCTTTGTAAACAACAAAAGTCTAGTTGTATAATTCATAAAATTAATAAAATATGCTCGTCTAAATATATTATAACTCTATGTCTTAGGCTCAACCTGCGATGAATGTGAGAGAGTTTTTGCCACAGAGCAGGGGAATGAAAATTCATCGCACAAAAGATCCATGTAACCTTTTAAGAATTATTTTTATTTTATTGTTCTTACAGCACATTATGGTGCAGTTTAAGCTGTCAGTTTTAAATAAAAAAAGATAAACTTGATATAAAAATTAGTAGCTAAACATCCTGCTATTAACTAACTTTATTTTTTTAAAATTTTAATCATGATTTAATTTCATTAATATAGATTACTGCTTTGCTGTTAAAATAAATATTTTTTCTTATTACTGCTGATGTAGGGTTTATAAAGTCCTATTAACAGTCTTTAGACATTATGTCCGAGCCTATAGCTAGAATTGTTTTGGGGTGCATGTTGTTGTTGATATATAGCTAGCTGTCCTCAGGTGATTCCTTCCAATAATTTTGCTGTATTTTTCTGGTTGTAGCCAGATCTTTTTCTATTGTCTGGCTGGGGGTGTCTCCCCAGCTGCTGAAGGCAAAAAAGTTTTTATGAACTAAAGAACTGCTTAAAAATTGTACTGATCTTTAAAATTAATCTGGCAATGACAGACTTGTGCACTGTCCTCTCCCCTTGTGGTTTTATTACGAGGAGCAAATTTTTTTGAAAACGGGGGGGGGGGGAGGACAAAGCAGGGAAGATAAAAAAAAGAACAAAAGAAAAAAGAGAAAAGGAAAAAAAGAAACAAAAAAAGGAAAAAAGATAAGGTAAAAATAGGTCTGAAATGGCTTAAAATGGATTGAAGTAGGCTAAAAACTGCCAGAAATTCGCAGATTTTTGGGGGGAACCCTGGCTACACCACTGACTATAAGGGGATCCCTTCCCCTTACTTGAATTTTGTTTAGAGACTTTGTTGGCATTAAAATGTAGAATATTTTGAGTTTAGAGTTATTGGGTTTGGAAGGTTAAGAATTAGTTGATGGTGGTGTACAATGTTTACAGAATAAAATTAGTATTATAGTTTTTTAAGCTTGAAAGATTGTTGCATTTGAAATAGATCCAGTTTTTGCATTTGTTGGATTTGACTTTTTCTATTAAACCATTTATCACAGTGTGAGCAGAAATAGGTTTGGGCAGGATTTGGGTGGAATATCCATCCAGCCGCTTCAGCTCTTAAAAAAATATCATTAAATAAGTTAATAGTTATTTGGCCAGCCAATATATAACAAGATATAAACATATAAACAAGGTTTGATTTATAAATAAATAAATAAAATAAAATAAATAAATATATAAAATAAATAAATATATATAAACACATATAAACAAGATATAACAAGTTAAGTGATTGCCTCTAGGCCCTAACGCCCCTTTGCTGCTTAGTTTTTATTTTTTGTCACTTCTTTTTTTAAAGACAATTTTTAGTAAACTAAATAAAATTATGAAAATAGTTTTAATCTAGACACATATAATAAGTAGCTTTTTTATAATATTCTTCTAAAAAATTTCTCTTCGAAATATGATATTATATACTTAAATTTCATTTAAATGCATCAATTTTACAATTTATATTGAAATAAGTTCTTGCTAAAAAGTTAATTTGTTAATACTTCGTTTGTTGTTTGTATTTTAGCCGCCACTGAACCGTGAAGTGGAGGTTGTGGAGGTTGTTCAGCCAAGGGGAAGGGACTGGTATGTTTTTTTAAAATTTTTTTATTTTACTGGAGTATGGTAATAATGTGAAATTAATTATCATTGTTCTGGAAATAGACTAAATACACCTGAAATTTATACTAAATTTTAGTTTTTTTGTGAACTAAAACACGAAACAAAAGGGCTTAAAAAATTCAATAATTCCAGCGGCCTTGGGCCACCAGATATTATCTTTAGATCAGTAAGTAAGTAAGTAAACTTCCTAACGCTTTTTCAATTTTATGTTACTTGGCTAAATCAACTTTATATAAGTTGTAAGTTTAAACATATCATTGTTACTACGGCAAAATGGGCCACAATTCGTCTCAATTATATCTGATATTGACTCATTTTAAATTTCTAATAGCACTCTATTAACACCTGCTGAATGAGTCACATTCACTTTAATTTTATAATGACTGTGGCTCATTTTGTCGTAGTAACGATGATATATACAACTGACAACTGATTGATACCTAATGACAATTTTGTGATCTGACAAAATGTGTGGTCAATCATAATATGTACAAATTTTATTTAAAACAATTATAACTGGGCCAAATAAAATCCATATGATTTGAAATTTGTAACATAGATCCAACTGCCAATGGATAATCAATTAATAATCATGATTTTGTGATCTGGCAAATTGTGCGGTCAATCATGACATATATGCAAATTTTATTTAAAACAACTCAACTGAATAAAATCTATATAACTTGAAATTCCAAACATAGATACAACTCAGGGACATACCCAGAGTTTCAGTTGGAGGGGGGGGGGCGGATTGTAGTATAAAAAAAAATTTCAAGAGAGGGGGGGGCGAGCCCCCCTTAATTTTTTAAAACGTTAAAAAAGCAGGGATAATTGTAGATAAAGCCTATAATACACTTTTTTGTCCAATTAACCTATTATCTAATGTTTTTAGCGATAAAAAATATGTTTTCCTAGTTAAAAATTACATCAGCACACATTGGAAGAGCCTGGATTTCACAAAAAAGGAATTTAGAGACCTTTCAGACCCTTTGGCTACACCCACATTGTAAAACAAAGCACATGAGCAGTATCTCAACTCCATGTTATTTAGGGTACTTACCTACCTATATGAAAAAAAATCCAAGCCAATACTATAGGTGGCTGGAAAATTTAGGTTGGGAGAGGTACATAAATCAACCAATATGATTGTTTGTTTTGCTTTCTATGTAGTACTCAGACCTGTGCACAGTCTGAAAATGCCCTCCCCCGTTTTATTGGAGGATTTGCCCCCCTCCCCGTTTTATTGCTTCCCCCCCGCCAAAAAATGAAAAAGTACCCTAAAAATATGACGCCATTTTTGACCTATAATGACGCCATCATCGCGAATTTTTTTGCAGTTTTTAGCCTATTTCAATGTATTTTAAGCCATTTTAGACCTATTTTTACCTTATTTTCGCTTTTTTTGTCCCTTTTTCCCTCTTCCCTTCTTTTTTCTCTTTTTTCTTCTATTTTTTCTTTTTCTTCTGTTTGCCCCCTGCCGTTTTATTGCCCCTCCCCGTTTCAAAAAAGTTGCCCCCGTCATGTTCCCCCTGTATTTTGGAATTGTCCCCCCCCCCCCGTTTTAACCCCGAGGGGACAGTGCACAGGTCTGAGTACTTATTACTTATAAAAAATATTGTACTAACTTTGAAATAACATTAGCATTAGGCAAGATAAATAGCAAGATTGATGACGCCATCATTGCAAATTTTTTGCAGTTTTTAGTCTATTTCAATGTATTTTAAGCCATTTTAGACCTATTTTTACCTTATTTTGGCTTTTTTTGTCCCTTTTTTTCCTTTTCCCTTTTTTTTCTCTTTTATTTCTTTCTTTTCTGCTTCCCCCATTTTATTGCCCCCCCTTATTTTAAAAAAGTATGGATAGCAGGATAGATAGCGCTGCATAGCAGCGCCAGCCTTCGCAAAGTAATTTTTGTATTGATTAATTTTGATTTTTGAATGCACTAAGATTTGTATTAAATTTTATGACTCAATATTTGAAAAGTAAAAAAAAATCTATACAAACTGCCATAGGGGGAGGTCATAGGTGGGCAGCCTCTCGGATTTTGGGGGGTATAGGGGGGGGGGGTTACATTTTAGGGGGGGTGTCCAGTGAGACCCAAATTTTGAGGGGGGGTGTACCCAATATTTCCGCGCTGCCTTAAAATGAGCTGAAAACGCGTAAAAAACATAAAACAAGCTTATAAATGCTTTAAAACGGTGTAAAATTAAAATATGATCTTATTGCAACTTATAAATTTTATTTTTTTAATTCTTTTAATAAAAATGTGCAGTGAAGCAGTCAGGATTTCATTTCGGGGGCGTCAGTCTGGGGGAGGGGAGAAAAAGTGTTGTCAAAGCGGCGCGAAGCGCTGCCGCCTGCGCCGCATAGCGGCGCCAGCTGACGGGAAGCGCCGGCCGGGGGGTCTGGGGGGTGTCCCCCCAGCCGGCCGGAGGGAAAATTTTTTAAAATATATATCAAAAACGGCTTAAAAATCGTCTCCTGATGATCGCGTGAACATACCTTTTACTTTTGTTTTTTTTACCTAATTTTTACATAATTTTCTGTGATCTTAAAAATTCGAGTAGGGGGGTTTGGGGGGAACAATGCCCCCCGGAGGAGAAAAGTTATAATTTGAGGCGCTAAAATACACTAGAAATTTTAATTCCAAATTATAGTAATTACAAAATTTAAGGTTTTTGAAATAGGCTATACATTTGTAACATGTGCAAAAAAATTAGCGATGATGGAAAACATGTTCATACTATCAGGGATCATTTGAAAAAAAAACTGAGTCATATTTCCTTAGCAGGGTAATTTTTCATCTTTTTGGCGGGGGGGGAAGCAATAAAACGGGAAATAGAATACCCCGGAGAGAATGTTATTGTTTTTTTGGGGGAGGGGGGGGGGGGGGCAAATCCTCCAATAAAACGGGGAGGGCATTTTCAGACTGTGCACAGGTCTGAGTACTACATAGAAAGCAAAACAAACAATCATATTGGTTGATTTATGTACCTCTCCCAACCTAAATTTTCCAGCCACCTATAGTATTGGCTTGGATTTTTTTCATATAGGTAGGTAAGTACCCTAAATAACATGGAGTTGAGATACTGCTCATGTGCTTTGTTTTACAATGTGGGTGTAGCCAAAGGGTCTGAAAGGTCTCTAAATTCCTTTTTTGTGAAATCCAGGCTCTTCCAATGTGTGCTGATGTAATTTTTAACTAGGAAAACATATTTTTTATCGCTAAAAACATTAGATAATAGGTTAATTGGACAAAAAAGTGTATTATAGGCTTTATCTACAATTATCCCTGCTTTTTTAACGTTTTAAAAAATTAAGGGGGGCTCCCCCCCCTCTCTTGAAATTTTTTTTATACTACAATCCGCCCCCCCCCCTCAAAATGAAACTCTGGGTATGTCCCTGAGTTGTATCTATGTTTTGAATTTCAAGTTATATAGATTTTATTCAGTTGAGTTGTTTTAAATAAAATTTGCATATATGTCATGATTGACCGCACAATTTGCCAGATCACAAAATCATGATAATTAATTGATTATCCATTGGCAGTTGGATCTATGTTACAAATTTCAAATCATATGGATTTTATTTGGCCCAGTTATAATTGTTTTAAATAAAATTTGTACATATTATGATTGACCACACATTTTGTCAGATCACAAAATTGTCATTAGGTATCAATCAGTTGTCAGTTGTATATATCATCGTTACTACGACAAAATGAGCCACAGTCATTATAAAATTAAAGTGAATGTGACTCATTCAGCAGGTGTTAATAGAGTGCTATTAGAAATTTAAAATGAGTCAATATGATATATAATTGGGACGAATTGTGGCTGAGTTTGCCGTAGTAACAATGATATGTTTAAACTTACAACTTATATAAAGTTGATTTAGCCAAGTAACATAAAATTGAAAAAGCGTTAGGAAAGTTTACTTACTTACTTACTGATCTAAAGATAATATGTTGGCCCAAGGCCGCTGGAATTATTGAATTTTTTAAGCCCTTTTGTTTCGTGTTTTAGTTCACAAAAAAACTAAAATTTAGTATAAATTTCAGGTGTATTTAGTCTATTTCCAGAACAATGATAATTAATTTCGCATTATTACCATACTCCAGTAAATAAAAAAATTTAAAAAAACATACAAGTCCCTTCCCCCTTGGCTGAACAACCTCCACAACCTCCACTTCACGGCTCAGTGGCGGCTAAATAGGAAACAACAAACGAAGTATTAACAAATTAACTTTTTAGCAAGAATTTATTTCAATATAAATTGTAAAATTGATGCATTTAGAAATGAAATTTAAGTATATAATATCATATTTTGAAGAGAAATTTTTTAAGAAGAATATTATAAAAAGCTACTTATTATATGTGGCTAGTTTAAAACTATTTTCATAATTTTATTTAGTTTACTAAAAATTGTCTTTAAAGACGAAGTGACAAAAAATAAAAACTCTAACAGCGAAGGGCATTAGGCTAGGAGGCAATCACTTTAACTTGTTATATCTTGTTTATATGTGTTTATATATATATTTATTTATTTTATATATTTATTTATTTTATTTTATTTATTTATTTATAAATAAAACCTTTGTTTATATGTTTATATCTTGTTATATCTGGCTGGCCAGATAACTATAACTTATTTAATGATATTTTTTTTCCAAGCTAAAGCAGGCAGGTGATGATATTCCACCAAATCCTGCCCCAACCTATTTCTACTCACACTGTGATAAATGGTTTAATAGAAGAGTCAAATCCAACAAATGCAAAAACTGGATCTATTCAAATGCCAACAGTGTTTCAAGCTTTAAAACTATAATACCAAATTTATTTGTTGAATCCATATATTACACACCATCAACTAATTCTTAACCTCCAAACCAATAACTCTAAAACTAAATATTCTACATTTTAATGCCAACAAAGTCTCAAACAAATTAGAGTAAGGAAGGGATCCCTTGCTAAGTCAGTGGTGTAGCCAGGGTTCCCCAGGAAATCAAATTTTGCAGTTTCACCTATTAGCAATAGTTAAGCCATTTCAGACCTATTTTTACTTCTTTTCCTTTTTTTTTGTTTCTTTTTTTCCCTTTTCTCTTCTTTTGTTCTTTTTTTTGTCTGTCCTGTTTGTCCTTACCCCCCATTTCAAAAAATTTGCTCCCTGGGAATTAGAAAAACCACAAGGGAAAGGACAATTGCACAGTCTGTCATTTGCAGGATTAATTTTGAAGATCAGACAATTTTTAAGCAGTTTTTAGTTCATAAAAACTTTTTTGCCTTCAGCAGCTAGAGAAAAACACCCAAACAGACAATAAGAAAAGATCTGGCTACAACCAGAAAATACAGCAAAATTATTGGAAGAGATCACCTAGAGGACAGCTAGCTATATATCAACAACAACATGCACCCCAAAACAATTCTAGCTGTAGGCTAGGACATAATGTCTAAAGACTGTTAATAGGACTTTATAAACCCACATTAGCAGTAATTTAAGAAAAAATATTTATTTTAACAGCAAAGCAGTAATCTATATTAATGAAATTAAATCATGATTAAAATTTTTAAAAAAATAAAGTTAGTTAATAGCAGGATGTTTAGCTGCCTAATTTTTACATCAAGTTTATCTTTTTTTATTTAAAATTGACAGCTTAAACTGCACCATAATGTGCTGTAAGAACAATAAAATAAAAATAATTCTAAAAAGTTACATGCATACTTGTGAGATGAATTTTCATTGCCCCACTCTCTGTGGCAAAAACTACTCCCACATTCATCACAGGATAAGCCTAGGACATAATAACAGTTATAAAAAT